>VZRO01003464.1:1001983-1085199 GCA_013397915.1 Daphoenositta chrysoptera
GAGGGGGCTTTTTGGAGGGGGGAGTGGTTTCTTGGTTTAATTTTGGTCTTGTTGTTGTTCTGGAGTTTGGGTTTTTTGGTTTTTTTTGTCTTTTGACCATATCCAAATCTTTTAAATCTGTCGTCTTTTCTGTCTTACGTATCCTTTGGTGGCAACTGAAATCTCTATACTGATATGGCCACCAATGCACATGACAGTCCAGGTGATTTTGAAGCACCGCCTTTGAAAACAAGAGAAAATACAGGCTTATTGGATTAATTTCTTTCTTTGTCCATCTGTGCTCTTCCATGGAGTTGCATATTCAGATGTAGACTGTGGAGATTCCCTCTGCTGCTGCTAAATCTCATTCTGCTGCAAGCATGCTCATGTATTGTGTCTGTACTAAGCACAAATACACTTGGCATGTTAGAATGGTATTCCTTGTTTACAGTGTATGTCAAATACTACAGTCTCCCATAAAATATAATGAAAAAACAGAATTAAAACATTAGCGTTGCCCTTTCCTACTTAAAGTGGTGAAAATAACCAGGTGGTCCCCAAAAATAAGAACAAATAATAGTGCTGAATTTTTTGAGATGCAGATTTGATTTCTAACCATAATTATCTTGACATTAAAAGGAAAAATATCCAATACACATTTATTTTTAATGACTTTTGTACATATCTTGATCTGACTACTAGTTGTTTGATACTGACTATTTCTGTGGGGAAGAAATAAATGTACCAATGTTCTCTACCCTTAAATATAAAAAATATATTGTGAGTGATATGTCTCACTCATGAGATACTTATCAGGACAATAAAATATGACAGAAGTTTTTTCTAGCATTTTTACTTATGCTTTAATGTAGACTAAATTATCTTGTTTGTTCATCTAGGTAAAGTGTTCATGATAATGCACTTAAACTCCCAGTACAAGTTTAAAAAATACAGCATCTGAATATCTTACTCACATGCATGAGCAACATTCCTTCACAATAAGGTCCTTGGGGAAAAATAAAAGAAACAAGTAGCCAAAATGAACTCATATTTTTGAGCTAGAGAATAGTGATGATTTTATTACATCCTGATGCTTATGATTGACTCAACATGGAAATAGAAAGTAGAAATGCAAAAGACTAATTAGGTTCTTTTGTCCATTCCCTAAGGAACCTTCTACTGAAGGGGATAAAATGATCTTAAACTTCTCATCCATCATCAAAATTGATTCTGCATTACAAGTTGATATGAAGAACCCAGTCCAACAAGTCAATTACTTAAGATTTTTGTTTTGGAAATGTTAGATGCAGCATGTTTTTTACCAAAAAAAAATTCTGTATGTGTTAGTCTTTCCAAGCTCAGATGAGCTATTTAGAATGAGTGATTAATAGGTATTCATATTTCCATGATGCAAATCACGCTTATTGAGAAGAATGCACAAATTAGGAACAAAAACAGCTTTCTTAGTGGAAAACACTGATTCAGCAACTGAAACTTGCTGTTGGACTGCTTTCACAAAGACAGTTCAGGTTTGAACCATGCTCTCAAGCCTCCTGGAATAAGCCTTCAGTCAGAGCAGTGACCTCAGGCAGAGAGCCAATACCTCTTGTTGCTGTTCCATCTGAATGTGCTTATACCTGGATCTCAGGTTCCCAGATGAGTCACCTATTGTTCTTCCAACATGCTTGACTGTAGTTAGACAATTAAAATGTCTGTAGTACATAGAGAGAAAGAAGGTCCATGTGTGAGTGAGACCGACTTCTCTGTAGCCATTACACTCCACCAGAAAATGCATCAAGGTCTCTAGTTACAATTACATTATTCAAAGCTTTCCTGTTTCATAGAAGAAAAAACTGAAGTACACTCCCTGCAAGCCACTGTCCAGCAGTGCTGTCTTAAAAGCTGTGAGGTAAGATTCAAGGCTCTGGCATTATTCAGGTATCCCACATAACTCTCACTAGGGAATTTTGAACCCCCAGGAGTGCTACATGTAATTCAGAATTTGGAAGAGACTGGATTTACCCAGTCTGAGAAAATGGTAATGAGAGGAACAGACAATTTAACATCTCTGCTGTGGGGCAAACAAATCATGTGAAACAAGGAGTTTTTCTGTTATACTGGGTGAACGACGTTAAACCACAACTACACTGTTTTGATGGGGTTTTTTTGGTTTTTTGTTTTTTTTTTTAGTTTCCTGAGTTTAAGATCAGAAAAAGCAGCTTTCTTTAGTGGTATAAGGGTACATACATGGAAAGCAATACTATGTACACATATGTACACAGCTTTTATTGCCTTCAGCTTTGTCTCATATCAGGCTGTTTAAATCTGGACAATTTCTGATGCTGCCAGTTCCTCTGTTACCAGTCAGCAGTACTTCTGTGAGTAGTCAAAAGGTGTTGTGGAAATGAGCTATTTATTCTTTGGGAAACCATATGACATTTTCATTTTATTTCGTTCAAACTGAACAAACTGAGCTAGTATAATAAGTCTAGCCATGGAGAAATGTCAATCAATAAGTGTGGAACACTTTATTAGATGGAAACTTAGCTGGCAGCATTAGCTGTAGTGGTATAAAAATGTCTTAAATAGCACCTGTCAAGAGTGCACAAATAAAGTGTGGTCTCAGACTTTAAGTGGAGCAATGACTTGTTTCTGAACATGGTGGAAATACTAACATGGAACAGGAAGAGGTAAGATTATTCAGGAATGGTAGAATCTGTCATGTTGTGGTTGCTGTATATTGTACCAAGATTGTTCAGTTCATTCAAACCCTACCTTGCTTCTGTTGTCTTTCAAGTTGTGTTTGACTTCTTAAAACTGAACACCTTTTATGTATTCGTGGGCATTTAATATGTCATGCATTTGTGCTACAGTGGAGCTCCAGTCCCGGACTGGGATTTCTACATGGTACCATAATGCAGACAAAATAATGCATCGAGATGGGCAGTGTTCCTGCCCAGTTAGATCTCTATCAATAAAGAAAAGAAAATGCCATGTGGTATTCCAGAGAATAAATACCACATTCCCCCATCTGACTAGCCACAGAATCGCTGCAGAATAGGATCAGAGGAAATGCCAGCAAGAGAAATGATCCAGCTCTAGCCAACAGTTGATGTGTATGTGAATATACATTACAATTAGAAAATATGCTTTTTCAAACCGATTATCTGGTTTTATGAAATGAGCAATTTTAAATAAGAAAATCTCTGGAGTAATCAGTTTTGTCATTGCTCAAAGGATATATATATTTTTAAGTATCTCTATATTAAACTGGGAATTCAGAATGGAGGGGTTTTTTTTTAGCTATCTGTGAAACACTTGTATTTTTTTCATAAAATAGTGGGACTCTGGCTCCCCACTACTGTACATTGTAAATAGCAATGTTCTTATTTTCTTTTAATTTTTGGAAATAGATGGAGAATTTTCAGGTCAATCTTATCCTCTTCTTCTTCTTGTAAGAGGTCTAGTGCTGACTCCTTAAATATAGGAGTAGATCGTGTAGAAAGCCAGCCAAAGCACTGGTCAGTCTCGTGGGAGCTATACATAAAATTTCCACTGCTCCTCAGTCACTTAGTAATCTAAGCGTTGTTGAAAGCTAATGGGACTTGAAAGCACTTTGAACATTTCATTTTGTGAAAGCCAATTTTCACATATAGCAGTGTGCAGGCAGCAGGGCTGGCTGACTGGCTAGCTTGATGCAGGTAAGATTCAGTTTGTGCTTGAAAATCAGCCAATTACTATTCACTGTGCTATCCCTTGGCTGGTAATGAGAGAAAGCTGTGTTTTTCCAGAGCAAAAGGATACAGTAGAAAGCCTCTGTGTTGCCAGTAGCTGCACTGGGCAGGATTTGTCCCAATAAAGCATTTCAGCTTGCTTTATAAGCAGTGCTTTCCGGAAATGTCAAGCTAACAGGATTCAGTCAGATCTGTTTCTTATTGACAATCCATCTAAGTAAGGAAATAATGAAAAGCACATTTTAAATTCGTACCTCAGTCCTGATTAACCCAGTTGAGTATAGCTGAGGTGACTCACTGTGGAACACTGTTGCTGCAGACTGTTTTCTTGGGGCATTGTAAGGTGGTGTCATTGCAAAAGGCCAAAAAAAGAAATGGTGGACTGGCTGCAACACAGGTATATTTGATAAGCATGGTATGTTCTGAAGCCTGGGTTAAAACTAGTGTTAGGAGAAAACAAACAATTTTATTTGTTTGTAAACTAAGTTCTAGTAGAATTTTTGCTTACAAAATGGTATCTTTTCTTACCTGACTATGAGTTCGTTACTGCCTCTGCAAGCAAGGGGCTTCTCACTGTGCAAGCTCTGAATCTACCACAATGGAAGAATTGTTAAAATAAGGTCTAAGACTGGGCCAGAGGGTTTTTCCATACCTCACATAAGAGTAGCCATAGCCTCAGGCTTCCTTGCTTGTCTAAGATACCTATAGGGAACCAGCCTTGTTGGTAAGCCATCCACAACTTTGTTTATTTATATTTTTTTCCAAGGCAAGAGACATTTATAGGAAGATTTTATCAGGAAATCCAGGATAGCTGTATAATTACAATATAGCCCTGTTGCAGATTATGTAATAACTACTATTTATAAGGCTAAAGTTAGAAAGTGTTTTTCAAATGTCATCACACTCAACATTGGAATTAAATATGAATTTAAATGAAATAAAGGGATAAAAGCAAAAATGTTTTTTCAGCTCATTACAGGGG
Organism: Daphoenositta chrysoptera; assembly: GCA_013397915.1. Taxonomy (NCBI): domain Eukaryota; kingdom Metazoa; phylum Chordata; class Aves; order Passeriformes; genus Daphoenositta; species Daphoenositta chrysoptera. Next base: position 1,006,679 of record VZRO01003464.1, read on the forward strand.
TTTTACTTATTTTATTGAGATTCTTTAGTGCATAAAATGTGTATGACAGCTAGAAACTAGCAATTAATAAATAAAACTGAAGCATTAGCGGCCAATTTTTGCCAGTACAAATGTCTGTTGCTTTTTAGTGTGCTAATTGTTACAGTGATAGGCCTGGAGGAGACTTCAGTAAAAGTGAGCAGGTGAATGGCACTGAGGTACCTTTTACCCTCAGTGCTGTTGTAGGTTCTGGAACAGACTTGGGAGGACTTTATTAAAGCATTTAGCAGACTTCCAGGTTATGTGACCTCATTATTTTGCTGAGACCTAAAAACAAAAGACTGATCTGTATGCATTTTGATAGCTCGTGGTGAGCAGTGGGCCCATATGGTGTAGTGATATCTTGACTACAGCTCTGTCTCAGGTACTAAATTGTTCATATAATAGGAACACACATACTGTGCCTATGAAAATGCTCTTGTGTAAACCTTTAAAGTTTGTTAGGGTGTATATGTTACAGTAGAAAACAAATGTCTAAACCTATTTTGAGAGATAAAAGACTGCATAATCTTTGCCTGAGTTTTTGAAGTTTTTATAGCAGAGTTTTGTTCTGGGCTTCTTGGAGGCATTAAACCCTTAAGAACTCCTGTAAGCATGAGAGAAAGTTCAATGCATGCTACCATAACTGTTCAACAAGTGTATGGTGAAGACTGCTCGTGACAAATCAGAGTATCAACAATTGATCAGATCTTCAAAGTACCTTCTATCCAGAAACGAGCTCATTTGGGAAGGTGAAGATGATTCAGCAACAGCTGTACTGCTGTGTAGCCATGGAATTATAAAAAAAATACTGAACCAAGCAGTTTATCTTGCAAGTTGGCAAAGTCAGCACAACTGGCATCTGTACCTTTTCTTTATAGTAAGCTCACTATTTTAGATAGAAAGATGAAGATAGGGTATTTTAGAAAACAGTAGAATTCAGTCCTAAGACTCCTTAGCCTACAGCTGGTCACCTAAGGAGGTGTCCAGATTTGCAGAGCTGCTGACCAGTGATGAGCTTCCCATGAAATAATTGAGAGACTAACAGAACTGAGCAGTCATAAAAACTTGGTCACATTATGATGCACCTGCAAGCTCCTGTTGGTAAAATCTTGGGCCCATTGCCTTATTGAGTAGGGAAAAAATGTATTTCAGTTATGGGAGATGTTCCCTTGCCTGCAGTCAGAGATATTTATAGTGTAAAGTGACAATTAGCTGCAGTTTATTGCATATCTTTTCCTGAAAAGGTATTTACCTCCAAATTCTAGCATGGTTAAAAGAGCAAATAGCATGTGCTTATGGATTATCAGATCTCTGGATTGGCAGTGCAAGTTTGAAATTTTGCTTCCTCCTGTGAAATAAGTTATCCTACTAACAGCTACATCTGTCCCAAAAGATTTATTAGGAAAACAAGAGTTCTTGAACTTTTTAATCTACTAGCTTGTAGTGTCCTCTCCTAATATTTTCTTCCCCTCTGGTTTTATGCTTTTGAGTGTATTTTAGACCATTTTTGCTACATAGTGGGTTTGGGGCTTTTGACACTGTAGTTGCAAAGGGAATCCTTGCTTTTGGGCTTTTGTTGTTGTTGTTGCTGTGCAGCCATATCTCTTAATGAGAAAACACTCACTGTATCTCAAGTTCATTTTGAAGGGAAAATACATAGTGAAAGAATGAGGGTTAAAAAGCAGCTCCCCCTAAGCAGGCATATGAGGTAAGTGTCTTTCAGCAGTCAAGCTGTAGGCAGTCCCAGCAGCAAGCAGCAGGTTTTGCTTCAGTAAAAAGTGGAGGCAGTTATCATTGCTAGCAGAAACTGCAGTAACCAGTAGGTGAAGGGACCATTTTATAATCACCTTCCCATGCGGTATGGTTGTGTCTACTCTCTGTAAGGAGTATTTTTGCTCTCTTTTCAAATGGAATTTAACTGCTGCAGGTATAATAAGTCTTGCATCTTGTCAGGCCCCTGCCTCGATCAGCACATACTTATGGCTCCCACTGCCCATGTGCTGTCCCTGGGGAGCCTTTGCAGCTTAAGGGTATCTGTTTATTTTCTGCACATTTCTAGCTTTAATATCTGTCACTAAACTTGGTCTCAGGTGGACCAAATGTTAGCTTGTGGATTTGACATTCTATGCTAGAAAACTATTTTAGAAGCTATTTGTTCGTTGTCTAAGCTGCTTGCTTTTCTAGAAACTGAAAAATGACCCATGAAGTCCTGAGTAAGTGCTATGTATGCTTCAGGATTCAGACTTTACTTGTTTCTTTCTGTGCTTGCTTTATTCCTTACATCTGAACACATTTTCCGATATTCTGGGCTAGTTCATCACATTCAAATTGATCACATACCCCAGCAGCAATACCAGTTGTTAGAAGTGGGCCTCACAATAGCAAGCAGAAATAGAGGCTCTAGAAAACTCTGGTGACAAAAGAAGCTTTAAAGAGTCTAAACCATTCTTAAAAGCTGTGTGATGTTCCATTTTTGTTCCCTGAGCAGCAACTAACTACTGCTGGTAATAGAACCAATGGTTGTAATATATACAACCAATCATTTCTGTTACGTTTTTTCAATAATGCATTTAATTAGCTAGGGGTTTGGAGGGTTGTTTTCTTTTTCTTATTTTCCTTTGCTTTTCATCTTCTGGTTGCAGTATGTTGCTGATCTCTTCTTTTTCACAGCAGAGATCTTTGATACCAAGTCGTGTATTGTGGAGCTAATGGGGTGTGCCGCAGGCTTTCTGTCGGGTAGCAAAGTACCTTCTCTTCAGACCTTGTCCTCCTGCAAGGGGGCAACTGCTGAGAATAACCTTTCTGCCTATTGTGCACACATCTGTTAAGTTGATGCTCAGAACAATTAGAGGCTCTTTCTCCCCCTACCAGGAGTCTCTGGAATCAAATTGTTCCGTTCTTCAGGACAATAAATCCCACAACCCTACCTAGCCTCTAATGCTTTTCAATTCTTGCTGGAGACAAGTAATAATTTATTCATATGTCAGAAAATACTTTTTAAAATGTCAAGAAGAAAAGAAAAATGGGGTATAGAAAAATTATTTTCTGAGACTTCAAGGTAGATTTTGGGGTGGGTTTTTTCTTTCGGTGACCTGAACATGAAAGAAGTTTGGATCCTACACGTAAAAATTGGAGTGGAAAAGCAAGAAAGCATGTGAGAATATGAAAGGAGAGCAGGAAATCCTTTCAAGCACTTTTAATTACGATTTTTCTTATTTGGGTGGTAAGATTAAGAAGAGCATATTCTGCACTGCAGAATAAGATATTTCTTCTAGAAATACACTTGGTATCAAGCTTGAAAGACTTGTCATAACTCAGTTCTTTCTCTGGCCTGCAAAAAGCCATTATTTTCCCTAAAGATTTATTTTTCTTATAATTTATTATCTTTTTTTATTTATAGAGAATGATAGATTCAAAATCTACTTGAATAAATTAGTGTTTAGGATCTCTTCCCAGTTGTCATTTGTGATTTCTGGATTTTAAATGTAGGAATCTTTAAATCACAACACAAATTATGCAGTCTGTAGGAAAAAAAAAAATCAGGACTAAATTGTTGCAGGTTATCTCAGAGCTGTCAGAAAGAAACTACTGTTTCAATGTAGGGCCCAACTGTCTTGTATCTCTAGTGAATCTGTGGGAAAGAAAACTGAATTTATACGTAAAGAAACTTGCTACATCGCCCCTCAGTTCCTCAAAGATTCTGGGATCTTGCAAGAGGATGAGACCTGTGTAGACAGAAGATCTTTTCTCACTTTTCCTGTAGCATTACCAAAAATACACTCAGATTAAACTTCTTGAAACATCCTGGAGTCCCATGGAGACAATGCAGTGGAGCCATCTAGATTTTCTCCATTAAACCAGGATGAAGCAATAGTGTTGTTACTTTTTTGTCCTTGATCAAGCGTAATGTTAATAATGTGTCATGAACTTGCAGACTTCTTCCAGGACACTACTCTGTGGAAAACCACATTTCCCCAATCCTACTTTTAGCTAAGCTCCTTGGAAGATAATAGCAGTAGTAATTTAACTAAATATGTTTCAGATTTCAAAGGAAGGAAGAAGCTATACAGAAATAGTATTTTTCTACAGTGAGTAGAATACTCTGCATACTGATATCAGTAGGAGAGGCTGGCACAAAACCTTTCCAATGCTGTCGTGACTTCAATTGCCAAAGAATTAACATTGAATCCTAGAATATTAACACAGAAACAAGCTAAACTTTCACTATAATATATACTAATTATATTACTGTGACATTCAAAATTGCACTTGGACCATGACTGTATTACATATCTAGGACACTTAGAAGGAAAATACTTGCTGTAAATTTCCATATGATGGAGAGTGATTAAACTCTTGTTGTAATTCAGAATGAAATCTCACAAAAGTATCACTGTTCTGTGCTGTTAATTAAAAGAAGAAAAGAAAGGTGTTCAGTTTTGCAGCCATAACATCAGCTTGAATTTAGTAATTTCAGAAACTGTAGTTTTAGATTCTGCTGCTAATTCTACTCGTAAGACCTTCTGACATTTCTAACAGTCTAACATTTCTGACATGTTCTAACAGTCATAGCTTCCTGTTGTTTTAAATGGTTTTTCTCCTGTTACATGAACAGCAAAAGCAATTCAAGGAAACTGTAAGGAAATCAAAACTATAAGGAAACCTATGAAACTCATAATATATACATCATTTTTAAAGACAGATAAAATAAGGGGGAGAATGTATAGCATCTCTAAATGTAAATAAATACAAATTTTTAAATATTTAAGACTTCTGGTCTATTACCATCCTTTTTCTTAAATTTCAGATTTAAGTAAGTTACATCATAACAGTGATGTTATTTGCCTAGTGAGTTGGTTTTGGCTTGCCTATAATGTCATAGAGTCACAAAGTCACAGAATGGTTCGGGATGGAAGGGATCTTTATATACCATCTAGTCCAAGCCCTCTGCCATGACAATATAGTAGTAATATATTACTACGTTTTCCACTAAATACTTGATTTCAGAGTGAAGATTTTATTATCAAATGAAGCTCAAAGAACCAAAACATGAGTGCCAAACTGCTCAAATCTGTCAATGTATGGTTTTGTAATGCTTGAAGAGTGTTGGCTTCTTGTCTAGAGGAACATTTAGGCCAATACATTATCCATTTGTTCTTCAATTAGCTGATTTAAGTCATTCCTCTAAATAAGCCCCTAATTGTTTACTGCAGTGTGACAGTTCAGTAATGGATTCAGTATGGATGTTAAGCTTATAGTTTATATTGTTTACTCTTACTGGCTCAGTGATTTTAAAGCACTGGTTTAAAATTGGGGTTGCACACCGAGCATCATGGGTAAGACATGTAGCCTACAAACAGACAGGACCAGGTACACACAAAAAAATGTGGTTTTTCTCAACATTTTACATTTCTGTAGCATTTCTTGTGAGCTGGTACCAAGCTTCAGCCTGATGCTGGATGCAGCCCTCTGTGTTCATGAACAGAAGCACCCAGGTTGTTGGGGAAACCACTGCAGAGGGCGTGCTGCCATAGCACGTCAGGTTTCTTTGCTGCTTTCCCCACTGTTTTGCAAAGTGATATACTGCAGCAAAAAAAAGCTATAACTTCTGTCTCACTTCAGGAACTACAATTCAGGAGCTGGGCTAATTTGATAGATAGTGTATACTAAGAAAAATATTAGAAACTAGGAAAGGCCACATAGTCCATTGAGGCTCATTTCATTCCAAATACACCTTCCCTAGGTTATCATCCAATTGCTAAAAGAAAGAGTGATGTTATCCATTTTTTATAATTCCACTTCTGGGTATTATGGAGATAAATACCTAAGTGCTGGAGAACTAACTTTCTTTCAGAACACTATTTCAGGAGAAAAATACTTAAATGCAGATAGGTAGGGTGACAGGAAAGAAATTGACCGACCCTAAATGAAAAATATGATGATAGTGATATGAATATATGTGTATAGTCACGGTTTCACAAAGTTCCCCAGAGACAAGCTTCCAATCATGAGACTTTCAGATGGTAACCTTTCATTTGATTTATTGTTTCAGGACCAATGCAGGAGACAATATACGACTTCTGGAGAATGGTATGGCATGAAAACACAGCCAGCATAATCATGGTTACTAATCTCGTAGAAGTGGGAAGGGTAAGTGATTTTTGTACTTAAAAAGATGAAAGACGTCCAATGTGTTTGCTTTTTGAAATTAAATAACAGACCAACAAGGTGCTTACATACTAAGTATAGCACATAAAATATGTATGACTGCTTGTGCTGAGAGGTTCATTATCGATTATTTTTAAACATGTCTTGGATGCTTGGCTTTGGTAACATTAGTACAATGAAAAAGTAACTGATAAAGCTGCATTCTGTACAGCAGTCTGCAAAGACTGAAAAAGAGGGGAGGTATCATATCTTTGTACATATCTCAGATACACCATTTCTCTTAAGAAAATCAGTTAATTTGTTGCAGAACAAGGTATGGAATCATGTCTTTATTTTTTTTTTTTAAGGGAGGGTAAGGGGGAGTCATTCTGAAACAGATGCCTGAGAAAAGCAGTTAAACTATGAAATTGCCTCTTGGTATATTTGTCTAAATTGATCTGGTTTGTTTGGCTTTTCCTTCCTGTAAGCCTTCTGGACTAAAACAGAAAATATTACACATTTGTGCGCTGTTCGTTGTTCAGGAGATTATGTTCAGGAGCTGGATAGTAAAGGAAAGCTTGAGTTACTTGACTGATACTGTGTACTTCTCTTTCTTTGCTTGATAACTTCTAAAGTAGGCCTCCTACTCTAGTCTTTATGGCTAATTTTGTTTTCAACAAGTATTGAATGGAACCTTTTTCTTTGTTTCTCACAACTGTCAATAACTGAGTCTTTTCATTTACTGCTTTGTCTGTGCACTGCTGTCTTATTTCTCATCTGGGATGTTTTTTTCAAGAAAATTTGCTTGGGAATTTGGCATATAGCTTTCATTTGGTATGAAAAAACCCCCACTGCTTTCATAGGAACTACTGCAATTATTGTAAATCGAAGTGTTGAAATAAGAAGTCAAGTGCACACATCTCAGTTTGAGTAGCACGGTTTTAAGAGACGTTTTTAATTTCACACTGGTGGAGTGTCTGATACCCCCTCTGCCCTGTGGCATTTGCATTAGGAGAGAGAGGGAGCACTGTTTGTTTATGTGGTGTGAGTTAAAGTCCTTTTTAGCAAGTCCAGTTTTACAATCTCAGTTTATTCTTCCATATGTCCTTTGTGAACCGATAATATAAATCCTAACATGTAGATATCCGTGTGCTCAAGCCTGCTAACAGATCAGGTGCCAGTATTATTTTTAGATGTAAAAAATACGGGGATTGTGACTGCAATTAACACCTGCTGCAGGAACACGTGTACGACTAATTGCAGAGACAAAGAGAGATCATGGAGGCCGCTTTAAAAATGCAGTCCCTTGAGTGAGGAGGAAGGTAGAAATAGCTGGATGGTCACGCATCAATTCAAAACGGATGGATTTGTAAGAATAGGGAGCTCTCCAACAAACCTCTTTGTTACAGCTTCATACACATTCATAAGTACCCAAGCGAACAACTTAAAAAGGGATGTTTTCAGGGTACGAATAAACAAGCCTGAGAGGAAAAACATCATTCTGCATGAAACCACTTACTGTTTTCCCAAAGTCAGTATTTGGAAGCGCCAATTAGAGTGAACTGTCGGATGTCAGCAAGAGAGACACCAGTCTTGGTGCCAGTGTTGGCAGCCTCTGCTCGCAGCATTTAGGTGCACAGCACATCCCACAGCAGCAACTAATGGTTTGTGCTACTGTGGAGATTTCTTCAGGGTGCAAGAGTCCTAGTGGGATACAGATCTGTGGCTTTGTTGTTTCTAGCAGTGGTAGAAATTACTTTGTTCTCACTTTCTCTGTAGGCCAGCATAGGTGAGATCAGAGAGCAGAAATTGAAATGATCTTTTAATGGAAATAAAATCGTATGAGCCACAGAATAATGCAGTCACTCCTCCACTGGTATTTTTGTGCCACTCCCAGGGCTGGAATCATCAGCAACAAGGAGGCAAATTACAAACACACCATCTGTCCTGCAACCCCTAACACAAGCTCTGTGCCACCTTGAGTAGTAATGATTTTAATGGACCTTTTGGTAGCATTCCTGTAGGGCAAACTTTATAACCTTTCCAAACTTGAGGTTTTCTATTTCAATTGCTATCACTGGTATAACATTTACAAGGGTTTATTATTTTTATTTTTAAGTGTGTTAACCCGTTTTAAGCTGAGGAGGAAAATTCTTTTGCATTTTCAGGGAAGGGTAATTTTCAAAATTTAATATGTTTGCCACACAGTGTACAGCCTTCATGAATTAATCATCGAGGGGGTGTATGTGTATTTGTTTACCAGGACTGGCTGGATAGTCATTAAATCAGTACTAGGAACTTGCTTCTTGCCCTGGAGCATTATGCATCAGGACTGTTTTAATTGCTGCTGGAAGAATCACCATGAGGCTGTCCCTAATGCGGCACCTGCTGCAAATGACTCAGTCCCTGCATTACCCTCCAGCAGGGTCCGGGTACATCTGCCAATATCTGTCATTATCTGAGGCACACTTGTCAGAACCACGCATCCCTTTAAGCTCTTGTGTGTTCCAGCAAGGGACCCTTGTCAGTGTTTCTGGCACCTGCAGACTGCTGTGCACCTGGTATTTAAATGGCACTGAAATGTGTTTTGATTGTTTTCTCTCTTTAATGAACCCACCTGAGGGACATTTAGCTCTTTATCTAGTAGCCTGTTACCCAGTCACTCACATTTACACTGGTTGTGTGGAAATTCAGAACTAGCTTGCGCTGTTACACTAATCCATCTGCCAGAAGTCTTATCACAAAATCTGCAGGGCTCCCTGAGGAGACTTTTGTACTGATAATTTAAGCTAATGATTTCTAAACATATTTAGTCAGTTTTATGAAGACCTCATTAGAATGTGACTGTTTATTAAAAATCTAAATGAGGTCTCACAGTCATTTAGAAAAAGCATTGCTGAGTTGCATGGATAGTTCTTTGATAAAGGATGATGAGGTGGTGCTTAGTTAAGGTTGGCCTTTGGTAACAACTTTTACCAAAAAACCCCTAAACAAATAAGCAGCCCTTGAAACAACCTTGAAAAAAGGTCTCTGTCTTCTTCATGCTGGGATCAACAACTTCTCACTCACAATGAAGTTCACAAAAAGAAAATGACAAGTAATTAATGGTAATGGTCCAAGAATCAGAATTTTCCAAGCCACACACTAATGGATAAAAAGCATAACCAAGAATTAAGACTCATATAATTATATCAATTGACAACATGCTATTTCAAAGTAATGTATTTTGGATTATATTAATGCAAGAGGTCTCCATGCCCACGTCTGTAAGTGATAGAGCAACTGAAGATAGTGTAATTTCAGGGAGCATCTTTACCTGAGAGACTTAGCTTAATCTGGTGGATTATTCTATAAGAAACAAAAATTTTTATCCACCAGTGTGATGATGTTATGATCACCAGGGGTGATCATCAAATAGACATAGAAGAGCATCTTGCTTACTTAACCAAGAGACTGCTCTGGAGGGCAAACTCCAAAAGACACAGAAAAGCAATGGGAACGGGATCAAGGTGTACTGGCCAAAGTCTCGTGTTGTTCTTGATTTGTTTGCACACATTGAAAGATTTCTGTCTTCCTTGAAGAAGCATGGTGGGAGGATTTAGAATATATTCAATTGTGCCATCTAGCTGTCACCTCCATCTTTGCTCTTGTTGGGTTGGTACTAATACTTAGTTGACAGAATCAAACTTGGCACGTCACATTATTTGTCATTTGTCAGTAGTCACTTTCTCTCCCACTTGCTTAAGGCAAAATAAATTTACTAATACCTGACTAATAAATGGTGAAACGCACTGATGAAATTCAGTGGAGGTGGTTGATAAATAAATGCACTGCAAGGACTTATGATTGTCTGTCATGCTTTTAATATAACAAAGTATTCACAAACAAAATCAGTATAAATAATTATAAAAAATAAAACCTCACCCCAGGGGCATAACAATTAAAGTAATTAGAGTTTCTCAATTATTATCCAGAATTAGAAAACAGCCAGTGCTAATAGTGTTAATAAGCATACAAAAGACCCTTTTTGTGAAAAGAAGCAAGGTTGACTACAACAGAATGGATGTGACACAAATGGGAATAAAGGTTAGCCACAAACTGGTAAATAACCACTATGCCTGCACCCACACCTTTGTGCTACCCAAACAGCCTCTCCCTGCCATCTTATCCCTCAGGAGTGCTGTCCTATCCCAATAGTCATGCCACACTCTTCTTAGGTGACATTTCCTTCCCAGGAGCCGGAAGGGCTGTGTTTGCATAGGGGAAAAGAAAGATTACAGTGGTGGTTTAGCTTTTCCTTGGCTTGTTTTCCTGAACCTGTGGGTGACATGTGATGTTTGTGGAACTTCTCTGCAGCAATGGGGATGACTGATTTTTCATGCTTAAAAGAATATTGGGTTCCACATGACAGCGAGGATATCCATACAATGGTCTACTGACAGAGGGAATATCTCCTTGATGCTGGCTTGCTAAAAAGCATTACTTGTTATAAGATAAATGGTGTCAGAAAAGGGTTGTTCTTCCTAGGAAAGCCTGTATGGGGACAGCCCTAAGCAGTTGTACATTCATGCCTTTGAGTTCCCCGGATGTGGAGCATTGGTCAGCATTCAAGAGACATTTCTTAAATAGATTCAAATATGTTTCCTTAACAAATGAAACTCAAAAGTCTTTACGATGAACCAGATCTTCTTCAGATATACCTGATGATAATTTGGATTATTGATAGAGATTAGACATCCAAGGAAAAAAGTTTAGGAGGAAAACTCTCTGGAATGAACGTCTCCTCTAAAGAAGGCAGGTTTCTGCACCCCCCTCCCACTGATAAGAAAGGAGTTCCTTGAGTGAAAGGAAAAAAACTATTTATTTAACAAAAAAAGTGGCTGCAGGGCACAGGATAAAAAAAGAATAACTGGTAAGATATTAAACATCCTTGATGCAGAGAAATGGGGTGGATTTAGAGTTCCCTGTGTAGCTGGCTCCTGAGGTCCAAGGCCGGGATGTGCGGTCCCCACCAGTCCGCAGTGTCCAATGATCTGGCTCTTGGACCCCAGCTAAGCTGAGCGGTCCCATGAGAAGCCACAGAAGTCACTGGAGAAATGCTGTTGTAGTCCCAGAGAAACTTCTTTCCTCAGCTAATAAAAAAGGAGGTAGCTAGAAGCAAAGAATGTACTCTCTCCACACTGCAAGCAGAGCCAAGCAACACGGGGAAGGTGAGCTCACACTGCGCTGAGGAATTTCCCCCCGGCTTCTTTCCCTCCTCTCCTGGACCCAGCTTAAAGCTGTGGGACTCATTTCTGGGCATAAAGCAGACAATTGGGGAATACAGTATTATCATAAAACCACCCCAAGACACTGCTAAATAAAACCCTGTCCAAAGACATCTTACTGAAAACAGACTGAAAGAAAAAACCAAAAAAGAAATTACAGCAACATAAAAACTATGTGAAACTTCCAATGGACTTACCACCTACGCTTAGAATGAAAATGGAATATTTTGTCAAAAAGATATTACAAAGTTTGTACTTATACATTTTACAAGTTTTGAGAATCTTCCATGCAGAAGATCCTTTTAATAAACAAAGGTAAACTCATATTGTATTTAAGATTCAGATCACCCAATACTGTGATCTTGCAGAGGTGAAACACAGTGACTCTTCAGCACGTCTCACAAACAGCACATTTGTATTTAGTGTAAATGGAAGAACACTCTGTCTAATTGAAGCTGCCTCTAAATGTAATAAGCCAAATTACCTACACTGGAATTAATTCAGGATACTGGTGTTAATGCTCCTTAGGAGGTGTGCCAAAGAGTTTGTATGCATACTGGTGACTAAGGTTTCATTTTAACTTTTCTACTGAAAGAAAGAAAGAAACCACATTTGTTAAATAAGAAGGAAAAGGTAATCCTAGTCCCAAACTCTTAAATACATAAACTGTCCTTCCCCATCCACAAAAAAGTTTTTTTCCTAATCATGTTTACCCTCAAAAAATGTAACTTGTTCTTATGATACATAAGCACAAGGTATTACATTCTGTTGTTACACTTTTGGTTTCACTGTAGTTCCAGTATCTCTTATTGGATAGAATACAGTTTATACTTCTACAGACTATCAATGAGAAAAAGAGAAAACCAATCAAAATTGAAAACTATTCTTAATCTTTCAAGTCAGTGAACCCTTCTAGTCATCAAAACAGATTTCATAATTCTGGATTTTTAACCAGAAATAACAAGTTTACATTACTGCATGATAGGAAGAACTCTTTACAATTATTTAAAGAAGATGTGCCCAGATTAGCAATGTTAGCATCATGAAACAGAACATCAAGCTGCAGGCATTCAGCACTGTCCCATGTCACTCAGAGCAGACATGGGTTCAGCTCTCAATGTTTTGTTGTATTCTTATCTGCAGTAAAAGCTATGTTTCAAAGAATATTAATCAACACAGATTAATATCTTAATGCTTACTAATCCATTTGAGATAATTCACTTTGAGAAACGAACAAAAGAGGTTTAAGGATACACAAATGCACTGACCCCTTTGTTGGACTAACTGAAGTGCCACCAAGGTGTAGGATGCAACTTTAGGTGCAGTTTGCAAAGAGGGAGGGCTTCAGGTTCTTACTTGAAATGTCAGGGCTAGCAAAATAGCTTCGTAACTGCAAGTCTCCTCACCTCAGCAGTTTCTTGAAATTCTCAGTCTCTCTGTGAAGAGAGGCGTATCCTGGAGGCACAGTTCTACTTTACCCAGTAGAGTAATACGTAGAGCTGTCTAAGCTTACATCAGATGATCAGGTTTTAGAGCCAGAAGGCAATCCACTAACTAGGTGGTGCTCTGGTTAGCTGGTACCCAGCTAACAGCATGATTTTGCTCCTGCAGTGGAACTGTGTGGTTCAGAGCACAGGCTGTGCTGCTGGATGCAGGCACAGCAGGTCCTTGGAGAAATAGACCCATGATTTCACATTTGTGTCAGGAATTAAGACGGACTCCAAGGAGCTCCAGCTAATCCTGAAACCATCCTTCATCTTGGCCTGGGATCATCCTTTTCATGTGTTCTGTGCTCAGCCTTTCATCCTCCAGGGCTGTACTGAGGTGCACTGAATTCCCTGAACATAAGCAATGAAACAGAGACAATCAGCATTCCTCTGTTGGTATTAAGAATGGAGTCAGGAGCACTGGAGCTTTACCTTGGGTTACCTTACCCTAAAGCAACTCTCCTAGACCAAATCTTCTTTATGGTCAAAGGAAGGCCACACCATGGGTTTGGCCTGCCATCTTAATTTCATCTAACCAGTCTGCCAGGTTGATGGCATGCTAAGAGAATACCTCGGTCTTAAAAACAAAGGGATCACACTTGTTTTGTCAGGTGGAAAGCATTAGTTTCTGGCTGCTGCTGGACATGTCCAGAAAGCCAGCTCTTCTGGGCAGAAGCTGAATGAGAGTGCACCCCCCAGGCAACTTAAGGCTGCACTGTTGGGGCAGTTTAGGGCAGCAGAAGCTGGAGAACTATGTCAGCTCTGAGTCGTGCCTGGAAGAAGTTAGATGGAGCTAGTAAAATTCATGGAGACATCTCTTCCCACCCTAGCAGCTGTGAACAACATAAAGACTTCTGGCTGACTTCATAGAGACCCATTCATCTGATGGTGCCAAACAGTATCTCAAATACTGTATTTCTCAATAGTCTTCCACACCTCTTTTAGAAAACTGTAAAATGAGGTATAAAACTAATAACAGGCTTGCTCAAAGGCAAACAAAAGAAAATGAAAAAAAGGAAGACTGGGTTTTATCTTCTGTCAAAGGTTGTTTTAAAACATATAAAATGTTCTTATATCATAATACATTTTTGTTTGAAAAGTATTTAAATAAAAATACTTTCAATTATTGGATGTTCTTTTACTTCAAGTCAGCCAAATAAAAGTATATGATGTTATCCGAGCTACATCTGTAAAAGCTGTTAAAAATTTTACCAGTGAGCTTGGTTGGCTGTTTCATTTTATAGCCAAGAGGTTTCACTTCAAAATTTATGTCTGACTTATCGTCATTACTTAGTTCAGGATTAATTTTAAATTAGAATGTATAATACTGCTCTTCAATAATGACAATCCGTGCAGGGCATAGTCAGTTATATCACCCTCTTGCTAAGAATATTTCAGAATCAAAGGAAATTGGAAACTTTGAATAATCAGTGTTATTTAAACTGTTCTGTATGGACTAAAAAGTGTATTTCACAGCCAGCTCACATATTAAGTCTGTAACATTGCTCCTATTCCAAAATTCTAAGTAAATGAATTACTGCCCTGACTTTCCTACTGCCTTTAGCTACATGTGTCACATTGCCAAATGGTTAAATATACAGCTTCGGAAGTCACAATTTGTGTTCATTAGCCATCCACAGCCTAGATTATTTGTTATATTTAGAACTAGCAACAACAACTTTCCACCTTCGTTTTTAATTCTAAGTTTCACACGTTAGACTATTTTACTGGGGTATGGAACTAGAGAGTGGAAGTAGATAATTCTCTTCTCCAAATTTCTAAAATTATTAGTAAAATAAACATGTTTGAAACAATTGGACAGTGTACCTTGGGATGAATAGATTAAACCAGAGCATTTTCATTATGTCTCTGGCAATCATCCTTTTATCTCATCTTCTGATGAACATCTGTATTTTTTGGCATGTTGGTAGTATATAAATGTGGTGTGTATGTGAACAAACTCTCAATTATAATTCTGCTCAGATGAGATTTCAAAATTATGTTTTCTGCTTTGAGGACGATATTTACTGTTATGGTAGCAATTGTGTGGAAAAAAAAAGTCTAGTGCATTTAATATTCAGTTCTGGAATCATGTATCAATTATTTAGTTAAACCTTCTGTTAGTAAGGCTTTTTTTGTAAAACACGTACCAAATGTTTATAAAATGGAAAAAAGATTCGTCAAGTTATGGTAGCTAAAGCTGTGCTAAAAAGAAAAAAGGAACATATGCTACCAGCAGTGTTTCTCATATTTTATGAGTAAAACCATATTCTATTTTGTTGCAATTGTCTTGTCTTGTACAAATAAAGGCCCTGATCCAATAAGCATTTATAAATGTGATTTTGATTTCCACTAGTTAATCTACTTCTTTCTTTTAAGACACCTTTGCATTTATTTGGGGTGGTCCTAGAGGAGATGGGAGATGGATCTTTAAACATTTACTTGACTTTTGGTTCACCAGGAGTCCGTGGAGTTCTCAGGTCCAGAGCTCAGCATGTGCAGAGCATTGCAGAAGAAGAGCCAAAAGTAGGGAAAAAGCCTGAATTAAAATAAAGTTGGGTTTGGGTTTTCTTTCCCCCTGCTAGTGAGTGAATCATCAGTTGGTCTGTGGCTCTGACTGCAATTCTGGCATGGTTCCCATGGCTTATACAGTCCCTATTCCACTTGGGAGAGTTTTCAGGAAATTGTGTTGTCATGGATCCTTCTGCTCAGTTCCAGTCTGCTCTGTGCCCAAGATCCCCTGTGCAGCAGAGTAAGAAATCCCCAGTGGGCCCAAGCTGCATGAGGCACAAAAGGCTATAACTTCTGTGCAACACCTCCCAGTGCTTCCCTAATTATTCCACTGTATCATCTTAAATAAGGTTTAAAAAAGAATGGCATCAGCTGAGGCATAAGAACACGGGGACTGTGCTCTTCTAAATTGGTCTTTCTGAATTGTCCCTCATTCTTAGCCCTAATCCAGACTGTCTGGACTTACCAAGTTAGAAACAGGCATGTTTTCCTTCAAGGAAAGAGCAATTTAATTCAGCCAGCGTTGCTTTTTTCCCCCCCGATTGTTTATTTTGCTAAACTAGAGCTGTTTCAAGGATGGCAGGCGCCCATCAGAAAGCAACAAGGCTAAAGTTAGCAACAAAGAGACGTGCTGGTGAGCAGTGCTGTGCCTGGGATCACTGCTGCAGCTGCTCCCTTCGTACGTGCACTGGCCTTCTCCGTGTGATTCAGGTTCCACCTATGGAACAGATGTGTGAACAGGCAGGAAAAGGGAATTGGCTCCAGAGAAAGGCTTGTCAGTGTGTTGCTCCAGCCCAGAGGCAATGTGAATTGTCTTGCTCTTCATGAAGAGTCAAAAAATCATCTTAGCCATAGGTACTAAAACCCTGTTTCAAAGAGCTTCTGGTAATGACTATAAAAGGGTCAGTTTGCTGGCCTGAGGGATTTGAACAATGTGAATTTTCTGGATTATTTTAACAACACAGACAAAACAATGAGCATTCAGTGTATTTCACTTAGCTTCTATGAGAGGATTTTTGGAAATACATCCGAACAAGATAAGATCTGAATAAATATCAAGTAGATACAACAATAGATAGCAGCAGTAGCTACTAAACTGCTTGCAGCAACATTTAATGCTTTTGAAACGTTTGTTCCTTGCTTACAGTGGATAGATTCGCTTTAGAGATGAATACTCATTTGTCAGAGATCCTTTTGTTTAGGCATCCTGGGAATGGCCCTCAGCTTGGTCCTTGGCAGGTGGAAACCTTCTCCTCCCTTCTGGCACCCTGTCAGCTTGCTGGCTCTAGAGCACGGTGCGGGGAGCAGTCTTGCTACCCTTGCCCTGTTCCAGGAGTGCCGAGCACTGTCCAGGGTCCCAGCTCCAAGCCTCGCACCATGGAAGGGAACTCTGGTGTTGCCAGTCATCCTGGAACCACCCTTAATACCAGATGAAATGTGAAGACTATAAAGAAATTTTTTTAGTCAATACTAATGCGGTTACTAGGTCTGAAGACAAGCACAGAAAAATAAATAAAAACCTGCTTATAAAGCTACCTGAACTTCAGCTCTGCTCTAGGAGCTTTCCGTCAGCTGTGTAAGCAGGAACAGGCTGTTAGGATGCTTGTATAATTTTGTGGCTGGGAGCCAGGGCTTCTGACCAGGCTACTCTTTTTCTCTGAAGAGGATTCTGATGTGGGGCTATGTTTTTCCAGCCTTTCAACTCAGTTCTATTCAGATTTAAATTTTATCCTGCTAACAAGTCAGAAAAAGAACCAGAACTACTGACCCTGTGTGGGCAAACTTTTTATTTTATCAGCCAGTATCTCTACTGTGATGGGACAAGATCTCCCATCTATCCAGGCAGTATAGAGGGGTTGTTCACAATTATCAGCTACATCCTGGAAACAAAAGCTTAGGAAAGTATTTTCCTCTTCTTGACAGGATAGGGTTTGACCTTCTGCATAACCCTTTATATAGTGAACCTGGAGTTTCTATAAATAAATTATTTTAATCCTGCATTACAGTTTTCACTGTATGCTTATACACACGTTCATCTGTTTTACCTTTTGCTCAAGATTAGACATGGTAGTAATCCAAGTATTTTTTCATGAAAATGGTTTTGAGGAATACTCTTATCTGTTGTGAAGTTTAATTGTTTTTTTCTATCAGTTTTCCATTGAACATTGAAAGTGCTTGAGTTTTTTCACCCAACTCATTTAAGTGCATGTTTAGGTAAACTAGATTTATGTCTATTAAAAGATCCATTATAAATTTTCCCTTTGGTAAGAGAAAGAGAGAAACTGCTCCATGCAGCAGATGTGTAACAGATGCCACTCCTAGCACGTACTGCACTGCTGGGTGATGGCCAGATGCAGTGGTGATAGCATAGCTATTACCATGATAAAGCAGAGTAAGAGCGAGATGTAAGTAATGTGTTAGCTTCCCAGCCCACCACTTTGTCCGCACAAATGGGAAGGAGGGGAAACTTCTTAAGTCTGTCAGCTCTCTACATCATCATATACAGTCCTCAAATCATTCACTTTTAAAAAACAGCAGTTTAAGTTGAGCTAAGTGAGATGAATCCTACCCGTAATGTGTGGAGTTACCTAGTGAATTAGTGGTTAAGCTATATAGAGTTAGAATAGTTAAAGCCTGGGCATAAAACTCAGCTCTTGACTTCAAGCATTTAGTTTTGCTGTTTGACCTCTTATCAGTTCTTGTGGAAAGTTAATCTGAGAAAACAGGTGCTTTTCTAAAAATAGAGAATCATACAATATGTATCTTGAGTTAGAACGAATCCACAAGGATCATCGAAGTCCAACTCCTGGCCCTGCACAGCACCATCCCAAAGAGTAACATCATGTGCCTGACACCATTGTCCAAACTGCTTGAACTTGAACTCTCAGGCTTTGTGCTGTGACCACTTCCCTGGGAGCCTGTTCCAGTGCCCAGCCACCCTCTGGGTAAACAACCTGTTCCTGATATCCAACCTAAACCTCCCCTGACACAGATTCATGCCATTCCCTGGGTCCTGTCACTGGTCACCACAGAGCAGAGATCTGTGCCTGCCCCTCCTCTGCCCCTCATGAGGAGGCTGTAAACTGCAATGAGATCTCCTTCCTGTCTTCAAGACGCTTTTATTTTAGAAGGTAGAAAGATATTTTTGAGACAAATCAACAAGTAGAGGTTAGGGGAAAAGCTTCTGGTGGTATTTGTCCCTCTGGGCACACTCTGCTTTGGAAAGCACAGGAAATGAACAGTTACCATAACTGAACTGTGCAGGGTATAAATATCCTTTGTACTCCAAAAAAAATTTGCCTTACTTCACTAACCACAATACAAAGCTCACCTACAACTCTGAAAGCTGTCTTATAAAGAGAAGAGGTAATGTCCCTCAAACATTAAACATTTCCACTTGCAGAAATTGTGACCATTTTGTGCATGATTGCATTTTAAATCAGAAATCATTGCACAGAATGCAAAATGGATCCTGTATGAACCTTCTAAAATAAATGAACCTTAATTTCTTTTGTATTTTTTAAAGGTCAAATGCTGCAAATACTGGCCAGATGACACAGAGATATATAAAGACATTAAAGTTACCCTAATAGAAACAGAGCTCCTGGCTGAATATGTGATTCGAACATTTGCTGTAGAAAAGGTAAGTTTCCAAATTCAGTTTTCTTAAATACAGTGGTACCTGCCACTTCCATACAGATTCAACAAGGGAGAGTTAAATCTTTTGACTGACATCCTGGGTTTGTAGGTATTTTTGGGTAAACGACTACCGCCCTCTTATGGTAATCTGTGTTTTTCTTTAAATGCAGCCACTTTTCTGTGCTTTTCATCATTGTTGGCCCCTGCCTGAGTTAGAAAAAGTGATGTTCCTTGCCTGGGAGAAATCGAAGCCTCCCTCCCAGCAATCAATTGAAAAACACATTTGTGCTGCTTTCCCATCTTATGTTCTCCACAATCATTTTCTGTCTGTACCAGAGGCTGCATGCAACATTATTCAGAAGTCTGTGGTAGAGAATACCATTATCTGTTGGGCCAGGGTGTGCCTGGTCTGCAGAGAGATAGCTCTAACAAACTACTGTTCTTCTCAAGGCTATTTCCCTTTTCACGTGGAATCTGTCTTTACATGGAGAGTTCCAATCAGTGTGTTGTATTACTGTTTGTTAGAATAATGCCACGCATTTGTTTGATGCTTTGTAGCTTGTAGAATTTGTAGCTCCCCCAAACAGCTTGCAATATATGGAAAACATACAAATAACAAATAAGGTACTTATTGAAAGTGAGAACAGGCAGGGTCGGTCAATGGTGAAGTGTACCATGCATTTTCTGTCAATTCAGCAGTTTCATTCAGGCTTCATTAAAGGCCAGAAATGTTTTAATTGTATGTATCGGGACTCATTTGAGCTGCAGAATGCCAAGGAAAGACTCCCTTTGGAAGACTAGATATTCCTAATGGCACACTGAAGTTATGTTCCCTCACCATGAGTAGATTTTCAACTAATTAGCTTAGAAAACTTCTTTTGATTCAGTTGCAGTACCTGTGGTTTATTGGTTCTCTCTAATGATGAAATAGTATGCATTTATGGGTTTGAAGAACATAATATTTAGCATCAAAGAATCCTGTACCTGAAACTGCCAAAAAGACTACCCCACAGGATATCTGTACATATGTCCAGAGTAACAAAGGAATTAGGGTTTTTTCTTGTTTTATTCTTCAATCTAATACTTAAATATGCATCAATACAGAAACCTGAGGGTAATGATAATAGAATTACGTGGTTTGAATGAACTGAAATATTGTATCATGTTTACCACTTTACATATTGTATATTGAATTCACTCAAGCCTGTTGTTTCCTTGCATTTAGGTATTTTTAATAAACAGATGAGAAACGTTTCCTCCACTTTGAAGTAGATGAAGCACTGGTTGATTTCTATTCTGCAAATTTTAAGCTCATGCTTTGATGTTAGCTTTTCGCTTCTTAACTGGAACTGAAGAAAAGACCTAGAGGATTTTACAGTTGAACATAACCAAACTGTCTTGAATAAGTGCATTAGAACAGATAGAGATAAAAGGCACTAAACATTTTATTTCTTTTTAAAAATCTCCATCTGAAAAGATTTCGTTTAGACACTGCTTTTTAATAGTTGGTAGTTTTTCAGTAAGCCTCTAAAAGCAGTGTCAGTGTAGTTTGAGTAAAGTACATTTGTTTTTACTCTATTTTCCATATTTTTTAACTCCTCCAATGGTACTGGAACATCAAGTCTGTACATCTCTTCCACTATATTTCTCTCAAGTTTATATTTTTGATGTACTGGGACTTATACTTTTCACCCTCTCTAAGTTGAGGTGCATGATGAGGAGAGAGCACCCTAACCAAACATGCAGATAATACTAAGTGCAAGGTGGTATTGGAACACTTTACATTGGAGCCTCAGTTCCAAAGGACTTGCAGATTTGGCTAACAGGAACTTTAATAACTGAACAGGAAAAATTGCAGAGTTCTGTGCCTTAGGTGGCCTAACCCCCTGTGTCAATACAGGGTGACTTCCAGGGACAGCATCTGATAGCCAGAATGGTTGAAGATTTAGCACATACAAACTGCAAGAGTGGAGATAAGAGAACTGGCCTTGTCCATTGTGGTAGAGATGAGGAGGAGGGGTAAGGAAGATCTAATTTCAGCCTTCAGCTACCTCATAGTTGTGTAGAAAATCAGAGGAATCAAATTCTTCAAGACGTCCAGTCCTTTCTGACGATCCTTTCTGTTTGTTGATGAACGTCTCATACCTGCTCCTAAAGTACAATTTAGAAGCTCATATGTTTGAAGATAAACTGGTCACTTTATTTTTTTTTTAATAGCTATTAAGTGGTAGGAGGATAACACTGACTGCAAAAGTGCAGTCTGATTTTGATGACCATTTCCTATATATGCTTTGCATTGTGTGAATAAGCAGTTCCTTTGGAGCAGTTTCTTTACAGCACAACAGCTAACTCAGATGAATAAGTCATACATGAATAGTAACATAGAGCAGCAGCATAACTTTGTAGAATTTTTTAACATCCTAGGGTTTAGTAGTGTACACCATTTTCTGTTTGTTTCAGCTGAAAGAAAAAGTAAAAAATACAGTCTTTCCCAGCTGAGCATATGCTTTTATGATTCATGTAGTTGTGTGCTATTTTGGGTTTAGAAACCAGCAGGAAAGCTAGATATAAAAATCATTCTTTTGTGGTTATAATAAGAAAACTCATTATTAAAGTATCCTATATGCAAAACCTTTCCTATGTAGCTGTTAACAATGACAGGCAAAAATGCAGTCAGCCTGACAGACAGCCTGTTCACAAGTAAGGTACAGGGTGTACAGGACATAGCCTGATCTCTGTAGCAGACGGGCACATTGCTGTGGAGGGGCAGTTTGTTTTTTGTAAATCGTTTGAAAATCTCGGCTGCATACAGCATGAAGAATTTGTATGGGATACTCACTTCAGTCCTCAGATTGTATAGTAATGGCATTGCTTTTTTCTATGGGATCTTTGTTTCTTGGAGGGTCACAGGTGGTTTTTACATGCAATATAAAAGTGTTTAAAATGCTACGTCCACTAAGCAGAGCTATCTACAGAGTTGAAGGCCTTGCTTACAGCAGCAAAGAGATGCGTTTGCTAACACACTCTAAAACCCCCAGGGGGCAGGGACCAAATTGTATTCAAATGTGTTTGCTAGACTGTCCTAAAATGCAAATTGTTTTCTCTATTCCTGGGTTTCAATATGCTTTAAATTGTTTTTTAGGATATAAGGTCATTTCTGTTTCAAGGTTGTGATCTCAGTCCACACCACTGCCTCATATGCTATTAATCCTCTCCCTTGCCTGCCTTTTCGTGTCAATTTCCAGGGGAGATGAGATATTCCTCTAAGCAGATGCCCTGTCTCCACAGCCTGACCTGTCAGAGTATCAGACTCCAACATTCACTAAGTCCTCTCTAATCCTGTAGCATTGGCATGTCCAAAATTTCTCCACCACTGAAAATCCCAGACTAATGCATAATAGCAATAAATTAGGAAGCTTATATTACTTATTATTCAAAGAGAATAAAACCTTTTATATGCAAACCAGCTCAAGATAGGAAATACATTTTTAAGAAGAAAAGCTGTAAACTACCAGTTATTAATATTGTTGACATTTAGTCCAGCCTAGACATGATATGCCATAATTTTGCTGTTTATTTATGAACTATGTATGATGGCCTCCAGTCTCTGGATTTCTAATGAGAATAAAATACTGGCAGCTACATTTTTAGCGGGGGAAGGGAAAACACAAGGAGTAAGAAAATAAAACTTAGCATACACACTTCTAATATCCAGACTGCTCCCCAAAGTCACATGGGAAATTACTTACACAATCAGCTTCTCATTCATACCTGTCTCACCATATACATGTCCTTGTAGACTCTGGCAAATCATCTGAAGGGTGAGCATTTGGAGGGCTACAAGCACAGCCCCTATGATTGAAGGTGCAAAAAGGTTTCTTATTATTCAGCTTTTTCTTTCAGACCAATGAAATAGACAAATGATAAGGAAAATTATGCTGAAGCTGTAGTTCCCTGAAGTCAGCAGCAAAACCCCTGTGGAGAGCAGTGGGAATAGAAAAGTCATCTGTGCTCTGTGTTCAGCCTTGCTGCTGACCTGTTCTGTGATCATGGCATGCACCTTAAGGCCACTTTTTGCAAAGCAGCCTAGTACTTAAATATAGAGATGAGCATTCCTCATGTTGCTAAAAGTTTCTGACCAATCTAGTGATTACTTACTTAATTTTGTTGGACAACTTTGAAACCAGTTGATACCTAACCTTTGAACTTGCTCTCCTGCTATGAGGAAGCTCTCCAGCAGTCTGTAGAGATTCTGTTGGTAGGGGGTGGATGCTTTTCAGCAAGACTCAGGCTTTTGAAGATTTCAACCCTTGCCTTTTCAACAGAGAGGTGCTCATGAGATTCGGGAAATACGTCAGTTCCACTTCACGGGCTGGCCAGACCACGGTGTCCCGTACCATGCCACGGGCCTGCTGGGATTTGTACGGCAGGTCAAATCCAAGAGTCCACCAAACGCTGGCCCTCTGGTTGTTCACTGCAGGTAGGTAAAACAGAAATCTCTCTGTGGTCGTTTGCACTAAACTTGAGACCTACTTTTGCTTCTCCTTTATTGTGTATTCCCCACATGGGTTGCTGAAGCCACTGGAGCTCTACTCACAGTGACTATAAACAAGAATACTTATATAATGTGTATATATAACAAATACAATATATAAATATTAATAATATGAACAATATGTAAATGAGAGTAAAAAATTGAGTCTGCAAATGTCTAGCTCAATTTCAGTAACCATCCAGTTGATCAAGTACCTGTGAGATGAACCCTTATGCTTTTACATTTCCAATACACTGCTGCATGTTAACTGTGCTCTTCTTCTGCTTTAGTGCTGGTGCTGGCAGAACTGGATGCTTCATTGTGATTGACATCATGCTGGATATGGCAGAACGAGAAGGTGTTGTAGACATTTACAATTGCGTGAGAGAGCTTCGATCCCGGAGAGTTAACATGGTGCAGACTGAGGTATTGCTCATCTACTGGAATACTGCTTTACAAGAAAAGATACTCTTCTGGACCATAAAGATAGAGCTTTGTAGTTGGCACCCTCCAGAAAGTAGTTGATTCAGTCACATGCAGAAAATAATCCCTGCCACAAACCTGAAGCACCCTTGCCCAAACAAGTACACAGTTGTGCTTCACTGAAGGTTCACAATGTTCTTTAAAAAATAAGGAAAATCAAGAATGTTTCCTCTCTGGGAAGGATTCATTCTGGAGCGCATCTTGTTGAGGCTTAGTTTCATGATAGCACCTACAGAATTGCCCAGAGGAATGAGGAAACCAGAAACATTCTGAGTTTCATTACAGAGTGTTACTGCCCTTCTCTAACTACTTATAGTTCGTTAGGGCCAATCTTTCTATATTAATTTCTAAATGAGTGGGATAAAGTTTTTTAAACTGTGGTTTTCCTTCTGGTCTTCCTTTAGTGCTGGTAAACTGAAGAGAGAAGTAACAACCATATTAGTTGTTATGTTTTATTTACCAAAATACTAATAGTGGTCTGTGCTCTCTATGTCAGTAACTATCTATTTTAATTGCTTTACCAGGAACAGTATGTATTCATCCATGATGCTATCCTGGAAGCCTGTCTTTGTGGGGACACATCTATTCCAGCTTCTCAAGTCAGGTCTGCTTACTATGAAATGAATAAACTGGATCCTCAAACAAACTCAAGCCAGATCAAAGAGGAATTTAGGGTAAGTAGTGGCTAGCATTGCCTAGAAACCGTAGAGTTCAGCTATACTAAAGACTTCTGCTTAAGTGTTTATAGCCTTATGAATTTTGTAACAGGTCTAGGAGGGAAGGGCTGCAAAAAAAGGAAAAATAACATGTCACTCATCTCTACTAAGTTATGCTGAATCATAAAATAATGCAGTGGGGTAGCAGTAAAGTATTCTTTTTGCTCAAGGGAAGTACGTCGATTCCTTCCACTGTCCTTTCTCCAGAAGGCAGGCTACTCTGCAGCTGTCTTTGAGGTTATTTTTCATAATTGTATGCTTCCAGGATTTCTCTGCTTCCAAACCCTGCTGACTGTGGTGTGTTTTCATCTCTCTGCATATTGATTCCCACTGAAACTGAATGCTGAGCTGATCTATTCTTAAATATTTTGGGTTGCTTTCACTGCTGTGTTAATTTTTCTGTTGCATTGTTTACTCTCTTTGAAAGACTTTAAATATGGTGACTCCGACGCTGCGCGTAGAAGACTGCAGCATCGCGCTCTTGCCGCGAAACCACGAGAAGAATCGCTGCATGGACGTGCTGCCTCCAGACAGATGCCTGCCTTTCCTCATCACGATAGATGGGGAAAGCAGTAACTACATCAATGCTGCACTGATGGATGTAAGTCTCTGCCACATCATTAATAATAAAAAGGCAATAAGCAGCCCTCCAAACTGAGCCGTGCTAGGAAATGGAGTCAGCATAAGAAGACTGAAATCCTTCTAGCTTGTTTTGTTTTCCAGACACATGGCACAAAATCTTTAAACTCCCAAGTACATTTAGGATCACACATATGTTATGTCACAGCCGAGGTTCCAAAGCCATGCTCAGAGAGCAATTCAGGGAGTTTTGATGAATTAAATCTGTCTGGATTTCTCCCTAGTGCTTGAATTTTTAACCATCTGGCCTAGGAAAACAGGAGTTACCTATTAAGAGACTGAGACAGTTAAATAGAATAATAAGGTTTGCAGCAGTATTTCAGTTCCCTTTGTTTATAATTTAAACAGTAATTAACAAAAAAAAAAATTGTCTGTCAACACAAGATAGTACACAAGCCATTACTTCAGCCTTCCAGTTTATTTCTGTTTGAATGAATGGTTCCTCTTCATGTGTGTGTGGAGTTTTTTTCCAAATGCATCTATGGCAATTCTAATCCTTGTAATAGAACAACAGTAAAAAGACACTTAAACTGCCTTTACAGTCTGTAGATATTTATAGCCTATTTTTGATGATTTACAGCTGTAGTCATTACGGTTGTCAAACACATAAACAACAAGAAAACAGAGGTTAGTAAGGAAGGAACACATTGTAAATGGCCTTTTTAAAAAGTGAAGCTAGAGTAATAACAGTTTATAGCAGTTTTTTCATTTCTTTCCTTACAAGTTCTCAAAGCCTATTCCTAAAATAAGCCCAAGTTCAAAACACTCCTCCTGTGAAAATGTAGGAAAATATATCTTTGTGTTTACCTATGTAGAGAAACCGAGAACAGAAGTGTAAGTGATTTCTCTGGGTCCTCACAGTAGGTCAATGACATTTCATATTAGAACAGAGCTTCCTTAATCTGCAGTTTGCAACTGTGCCATTATATTGTGTTCCTTCCTGGAGACTTCAGTACTGTTTTGTCCTGTGAATTAAGTAATGCTCAGAAAGAGCAGGTCCTTAATACTTGCTTTGAAGATGCTTCCCTTCCTCACTGTTGGAGCAATGGTCTACATACAGAACTGTATCTGGGCAAAAGACTCCACAAGGGAGGAGATGATATGGGTTGCTTTCCACCTGAAGCACCTTACCCAGGCTTCTGCAGTATCCCTGCACTGATGGACAAGAGCAGACATTTGTCCATCCCTCTAAACACTCAATCTCCAGGAAACAAGATGAAGTGTTTCCCCCTCTCCACTTGCATCAGTTGATTCAGTTGAGGCGCTGTTGAATCACCTCATGTAAGCCTTCAGAGCTCACTTCAAGAAAAAGGAGTAGCAAGCATAATTTTCATTATTCAGTATCAGAATGAGTTTGAGAATGAATAGTTTTCCCAAAAAAACTTCTGAGGCTTCTAATTGACTAATTGAGACCCCTTTGGACATCTCTCATCTGCATGAAACTTCCAGCAAGACAGAACCAGTAGGCTAGAAAGCAGCTGCCTGATATACCAGCAGCATCATTACCTGCTGGTTGCAGCATGCTGAAACAAAGAACCAAAGTTTCGTGTGTCTGCATCTGTACCCAAAACACAGTGGATTCATTTTCTGTGGTCTCCGCAGTGACTGTCTCTGAAAGAACAATGACAGAATCATAGAATATCCTGAGTTGGAAGTGACCCACAAAGATCACAGAATCACAGAATTGCTAGGGTTGGAAGAGACTTCTGGAGATGATGTGGTCTGGCCCCCCTGCCAAGGTAGGGTCACTCTGAGCAGGTGACACAGGAAATGTGTCCAGGTGGGTTTTGAATGTCTCCAGAGAGGGAGACTCCACCACCTCCATGGACAGCCTGTTCCATTGCTCTGCCACCCTCAGCGGGAAGAAGTTCTTCCTCACCTTGAGGTTGGAACTTCTTGTGTTTTAGCTTATGGCCATTGCTCCTTGTCCTGTCCCTGGGCACCACCAAAAGAGTCTTGGAACCATCCTCTGAGCACCTGCCAAGTCGAAGTCCAAATCCTGGCCCTGCACAGGACAGCCCCAGGAATCACACCGTGTGCCTGCAGTAGCCGATCCGATTGGATCTCTTGTCGTGGTGCAAATGCTTCAGTTCAAGGCATGTAGAGACCTCCCTGCCCTCCTTAATGAAGGCAATGGCACCCTCACCCAACAATTGCCCCAGTATGGCCTGGGGAGCTTTCAAGGCGCAGAAGGACATAAATGAAAATGCTGGCTTGAGATCCACAATGGAAGAGTTCCAGCAAACAGCTCAGTCAATGACATACTCTGGTACTAAAAGAAACAAAGAGCACTGAAATTTATCCCCTGGGTATCCTCACTGCTGTCAGATATACCAGAATTTCAACAATATTTCTGAAGAATAACTAGATATTTCCTTTCACAGGCATCATTCAAATTTAGAGCTAAATGCAAACAGCCAAGATTAATCTGTCCATTAACAGCTCAAAACAAACCCGTTGCTCAAATCTTGTAGGAGTTGCATTGGAAGCAAAAACCTCTGATGATTTTACTCTACGCCTGTGGCATGAAATACATTTTAGAAATATAACATCTGCAGAAGTTATATCTTGCTCAAATACAGTTTATTAACTTTGAAGCATATACGATCTCAGGGAAGAGCTGAAAACAATATATTAATTATATAGAAAATAGAAATAATGCATTCAGTCCTGAAGTTTTGGGGCTATGACTGACATTCTGCTAAATGGATTTTTATCTCTTACCATTCTTCTCATCATCTTGTTACTTCTTTGCAGAGCTACAAGCAACCATCAGCTTTTATAGTTACGCAGCATCCCTTACCAAATACTGTCAAAGATTTCTGGAGACTGGTCCTAGATTATCACTGCACTTCAATAGTTATGTTGAATGATGTGGATCCTGCACAGGTAAGTTCAGAAAAACGCTTCATTCAAAAGAGGTGTGCTAGCGCCTCAGCATTTCAGAACAGCCTTAGGATGTAATTAGTTTTGTAAAACAACATTAAATACTTACATGCTAAAACATTGATCTATAGCTTGCGGATACACATAGGGAAAGAGGAATAAATCAGACCATCAGCAGCTTCTCCACCAAAATGTTAGAATAAATTATAGGTGCATGCATTTGTGTGTGTTTGCAATAAGAGAACACGTTTTGGGAAGAGCTGCTAAAACCCAAAAATTGTGGCTATAGAATTCTGACTTAATTCTGAAACATGCTAATAAATGGCCAAAATCATAAACAGAAGCCAGCAGCTACTCATTAGCCTGCCTAAAACAGGGCAATGATCTCAGTCTCCTTACCATGGAATAGGTGTTCTCAGTGTGAAAATCTATGTTGTGTTTTGCACAAAATGGTGTTGTCATTAGCAAGGAGATAGGAACTAAACTAGGAGAGAGGAACTAAAGATTGGAGACTAAACATCCTTTGGAAGAGAAAAGAGGGCAACAGAACGTGTAGGGGAATGTAATTACCTTACAAAAGAGTTGCACATGCTGTACATGTTGTTCAGAAAATTGGAAAACCGAACCTACTGGTTGGCAATTTAATCACTAGGATTAATCACTAAGTGTCCCAGGGCCTGGCTCTCAACTGCACGATTCCAAGTTCTTACAAAGATACAATTTCCTTAGTTCCAACAAACTGCACCAGCCCTCTGCTGGAAGAATATGGTGGTAATATGGATTCTTAATATGTAAATATTTGTTAATTATTGTTTAAGAGCAATTGTAATTTTTTTATAGCAGACTGCATGTCATTTTTATTTTTGAGATGATCAAGAATCATTTTAGCTTTGTTCAGTATTGCGTATACTTAAAAAAATGTTTCCTCTTCTTTTTAACATGTAGAATTCGTTTTTAAAAGATACGAATCTTCTTTTTGGTCTTTCAAAGGAACATGCAGGAATTCCACACACTGTTTTAAAGACTGAATTTCTGATTCTAAGCCCTGCTCTGTCTACAGGGAGGAAAAATAGAAATGAAAGACAAAACTTTTATTCATGAATCTAAGATTATTTTCTGAGTGAATAAGGAAAGACTCAAGGGAGTCAGACTGTTAGGGACTGCTGAACAGAGTTTTTTTAATTTGTTGGCTGTGTTTTGAATTTACAATAGGGCATGGCTATTCCAAGCATTTATTAGCCTCACAGGATTTAACAGCTATTGGGATATGCAGTTAATGCACCTGCCTCTGCAGTATGTTAAACCTTTTACCTCTTAATGCGAGTAACAATCTTTTCATTAGGAATAAATCTCAAAACCCTCAGAGCAAACAGAAGTGGAGAGATGGCAAAGCTTATTAAAAACACGCATTACATTCAGATTTATTAATAATTACTGTTATCATTATTATTTATGTATATATGAAGTGTTTACAGTTCTGTTTAGATATTACCATTTATGTGGATTGTTATGCTCTATTGGGAAATGAAATTCAACCCTTCACAGTAACTCTGACTTGAAGAGAGTCGCTAGCATCACTTGCATGCAAAATGTGCAGACTTAAATGCTTTTGGTTTCTTTAGAACTTGAAAATCTTAGCTTCCTAAAACAGCCCCAGCAAACAGCTCTACTTATTATCATTTAAGCATTTTTCAGAGATCTGTTAGAACAGTATTCCTGTGTATTTGAAAGATGTGTACTAAACTGTGCACATGTTAAATGAGCTGAACACTGGCATTTGCACCAGTTGTATACATTGCGTTTTGCTATCCTGTACACCAGCATATTTCATAATAAAAATTTGTGTAAGATTTAGACAGTATTTGGAAAGCAGTTGTCTCAGCAGACCAAATCATAGGGGGGGTTAAAAAAATGAAAATATATTTTCCTACTTGAAATTTCTGGGTTTAACTTGTTAAAGTGATCTCCTGCAAATCAGACCCTGTTTTCTTTTTTAATTGATGTAGTAAATGATTATGTTTTCCTAAAATGTAGTCATCTCTAAACAGCTTTGTTGAGGACTAAGTGTTATAAGAAATGCAAAACGACATCTGGAGTAAATGTGATTTGTCAGCTCAGCTCTGGATCACCAACAGCAATGCAGCAGAATGAAGACCACAGCTGTTTTGCTGAATGAAATAAAAAGTTCCAAATATGACATCAATGCTTCTGCAAGCAAACAAAATTTCATGAGTTCATATTTAATTTTGGTGAATGCTTACAAAAGCTACATGCTCAAACTGCTCTAAATATCCCTGGCAAAAAAAAATCGTAAGGATTTTCATGAAAAAAAATGGACAGGCAGATTCTAGCTTCAAAAACCTCCTTGCAAAGAGTCGATTTAATCTTTAAAGTATTAACACAGATGGTAATTGGTTCCTGGATTAAGACATTGTCATTATTAGGCACTAAAACCATGCAAGATAATAGTAATTTTACTTTGTGATCTTTAGATACCTAGAAGTAATGTTTTCTGAGAACTGAAGAAAGCATAATTAATATTTTCAGGTGTCACTAATAAGATGAAATTAAGCAGTTATTGAAAGTTTAAAGCAATGCTGATACTAGCCAACATCATCAGTCACGGGTGAAACACATGTGAAAGTTAAATCCTGAGTTTTGAGAATTGATGGACCCTTCGTAGTACAAATCACATGTTCTAATACAGCTTGAATTATTGGCAACTATTCAGGGCAGTTGGAGATACCAGGCCTTTGTCTTTAGCCTCCACACTGTCTCCAAGATATCGCAATATTTGTCAGCAATATTTGTCAATATTTCTCCCTGCCTTGTTATAGTGCATTGTAGAATTAACATTGACTGTCAGAGGTGTTTTACTCCAAATAACAGACACTGGAAGTACAGGAGCAAGAAACAACAAGTTCAGGTACCTGAAAAGGCATTATGAAAGCAGTGCTCAAAGCCAAACTTGGTGCATCATGCATTTTATAAAGATACTGTGCCCGAATTACAGTAGTACATGTATCACAAATTAAAATACAGAAAAGTATGTTGAGGCAGCATGAAATCCAAGGTGATCTAACTGTGTTCTTTTTTGTCCATGGTCTTCTATAGCTCTGTCCTCAGTACTGGCCAGAAAATGGAGTCCACCGGCACGGTCCTATTCAGGTGGAGTTTGTATCAGCTGACTTAGAAGAAGACATCATCAGCCGGATATTCCGAATTTATAACGCAGCCAGAGTAAGGATGCTATTTGCAAAACAATTTTGTCGCAGTAGATGAGTTGAGTCTACTCAAAGCAAAAAAATGAAAGCTAAACTCACATAGAACCATTTCCATTTTTCAGCTTATTTATTTGAAAGCAGTGGCGCAATACTGAGTCACACCACTATCAATGAGGAAAAAAAGCCTTCTGTGTATAATATAAGCAAAAAGTATTTTAATGCATATCTCAAGTGTGTTAAATGCAAATGAAATAAATGCAGTATTCAGATTGTATGATAGCCAAAAAATGCTGAAATCAGTGCTGTTTTCAATAGTTTGAAAATAGCCATCCTGCATATTTGTATCCTGTGTCATGTGAAGAAAGCTGTGCACCAATACTAGGCATGTTTTTCAATAGCAGTCCCAGCCTCTTAGTGAAGATCCTGTCCCACTAATCACACTTCATAACACATGTAACCACTTCAGAGGGGCGAGTAGGTTGTTCTTGTATCCAGCTTTTATGCTCCCATGAAGTTCACAGAAGACTAAACGAGGCATGTCTTTCAAACTGAGTGGAAAAAAGATTCCACCACAGGCCAGGTGTCTATTCCCATCCAGGGAGCCTTCGCAATGGACTGGTGTCAACCACCAAAAAGCTGTAGCTAGGAATAAACAGCACTCCCTTCAGAAAAAGTCAAGAACTTCCCTGAGACCTGGTAGGTGGCAGGACAGGGAAAGACACCAAAAACATGTTAATATCCAAACAGGGAATCAGATTGTAAAGCTTCAAGGTACTTCTTTAATACTGTGCAGGCCTGGCATTTGCAGTTAATGTGACAATATCGAAAACACAGCCTCCAGCAGTGTTAATGTGACCTTCAGCTGATCTGCTTTGGGAAGAGGGGCCATCAGCTGAAAGAAACTGGACAGGAAATCAGTAGATTCCAAATTTTGACATAAAATACACAAAACAAATTGGAGAACACATCTAATACTGCACCCAGTTTGGTTTATTCCCATATCTTGTTAATCTTACATCCTCTCTATTAATTCTTACTCTAGATAATAAAATGTAATGTCAACGTTTCTGTGTGTTGTTCATTTTAAGAGTGGCACTAAAATGCCCTCACTTTGCACAGACCTAGCAAACTCTAGACTACAAAACCAGTTTTCATATGCATGTTTATTATGCCCTTTTCAAAGGACTGTAGTTTTCTGCCACTATTACTTGTTCTATACTCCTTTTTTATTTTAAATCACCATAAAGCAACTGTTCAGTAACGTTTCACCAGAGGGGTTCTGACTGCTGCAGTAGAACACAATAAAATAAAATGTAGTTAGATATATTTTGTAAGCCAGAAACATCTGAGGGTTCCGTTTGGGTTTTTTTAATGTTTCCTGCTTCAAAATATCTTGAGAGGTTTTGACCTTTCTTGTAAAAAAAGGACAGAAACACATAAACATTCTTAAAAATACTGAGGCTTATATATGAAAACAGTATATAATTGAAGTTGTGCTGCAACTCTGTCTTTGCTACCAAGTTCCTCCTATCATATTAATTAATTAATAATATGATTAATAATTAATAATTTGCTTGATCATGCAGATGTACTATTGCCATATTTTAGCCTATTTGCATAGCACTCTGTTTAAAAACTCTTGTTCTGATAACTCCGTTGGAAATTAAAAGTCATAAATCCTCAAGGGCAGTTGAAATTACATTAGCGGTTTGTCAGCAATCATCTGCTTGAACAACTTCCCTCACTGATGCAAATATCTAAATTATGTGCCCAAAAAATGCTGTTATTTTCCCTGCTTTTGTCTGAATCTCTACAGCCGCAGGACGGCTATCGGATGGTGCAGCAGTTCCAGTTCCTGGGATGGCCCATGTACAGGGACACTCCGGTTTCCAAGCGCTCCTTCTTGAAGCTGATCCGCCAGGTGGATAAGTGGCAGGAGGAATACAACGGGGGAGAGGGACGCACAGTTGTGCATTGCTTGTAAGTACTGGAAACGGAAGAGAGAAATAAGGGAATACCGTCACAGAATTTGTGACAGGCTTTAAAAGATTCGTGACCAGGTGAAGAGGCATCTATCTAATCTGGAACTGAATAAATAATACAACTGCTCATTTAAAAGCTTTGAATGCAATAGGAATTGTGTAATTTTAATGTAGATTCATGAGTTTCCCCATCTGTCCTTTGTTAGAGCCCTATGAAAAGATGATGGGTTCGAATTAACTCTATTTTATATAGAAATGTCCAGTGACTCTTGCAAATGGGAAAGTTGCATATTTATTCACAGTAAATCAAAAATGTGCCTTCAGAACAATGTACCTTTTATTTCTGCAGATAAGGACCATAGAAATAAGTAGTTTTGCAGGGGTGATTCATTTTCCAGACATAAAGCACAGGAGTAAAAGTGGTGTGATAGACCAGTTACAATGATTCTGTAATTGCCTTACCTTTCTCTAATAATGTTATATATTTTTGTCCTCCTGTGACTTTGTGCTCCACTGATGCAGACTCTCATCCACTCTGCCACCATCCTTCTTTTGATATGGTTTAATACTTGTACATGCTGTTTGCCCTCAGAAGTAGCTGATCTTTTGAGGCTGAGTCTTCAGCAGTTGAAGTTGTATTCCTCTTCCTCTAAACCTCTGTTTAAAGATGTTGCCGTGATGGAGAAGGGACATGCTAACAGGAAAACCATGTTCAGAAGTTGGGACGCCATGTTAGAATGATGGACAAAAATCTAAGAGTATATTAATAATTCTCACTATCACTGACCTTGAACAAGTCATTGCTCTTCAGTTTCCCCATCTGTAATATGGGGATAATAATACTTTCATCAAAGGAGCATTGTGCAGTGTGATTAATTAATGTTTTGAGATCTTTAGCTGAAAAGACCCTTTTGAAGTGCAAATTACTGTTATCTCTGAGGTGGCTGATGATATTAAATAGTTGTACAACATCACACATGCGTCACTTCCAGGCAGTAAAGAAAGAAAAAGCTCTAATATAATCCTTTTAAATGACTTTATTTTAATTAAAATTCTCAAACAGTCCCACAATATCAGGCACTGTTTTGGCAGCAGAGAGCATTCTTTTCATAGTGCCTGGATGTGACAGATGTGCAATGTTGTATCCTCCTTTGAAAATCAACCATTTGCAAAGCTGGTTTGAAAGACCTGCTACCTAACTAGTCTGCACTCTGGTAATTATTAAGGTTTATTATTTTCAGTGATGCACAGCCTAAAGATTCTGATTAGAATAAGTGTAGAAATAATGGAGTTTCCAGAAAGAAAGAGATTCTCTTGAAGATTAAAAATAACCAGGGATAAAGTATTATTAAATACTGTATTTTATCATGTATATGAACATTTGTGCCTGGCTTCTTTGTTAGCAATTCGCTTCGGGTTCTCATCCTCTGATACTGTGGGTGGAGGGGGAAAGCATCTGCCTTTAAAAGCAGTCCTTGCCTGGCAGACAGCCCCTCTTCCTGCTGCCAGCAGCTGAGATCATCAGCCAGGGGAACATGGCAGCACCACCCAGCACCATTCCAAGTGAGCAGCCACCAGGACTCCCACAAATGAGACCTCTGGTGCTTTCGCGGTTCCTCCAAAACGCCTTTCTGTCCAGGAGGAAAGCACCAGGATCCAGAACAAAAGAACTCAAAGATTCGCTTTCTCTGTTGCATTTGCAGACCTGATGCTCATTGCAGCTATGTGTGTTTACAATGCAAAGCAGTGTTGAACTGAAACTAAAAGTGCTTTATCCTTATTTTAGCATCCTCTTTGTGCCCTCTCCAGTGCTCACTGAAGGGTGGTGCAAAATTCAGCCCTTCAATTCCCTCCAGGCTGTCAGCCTGCTGACTTCTGAATCATAGCTTTGAGATTTTTCAGCGTGCTAATTCCAATTAAAAATCATGTTTTGCCTAGAGTTCAGCAGCCCTTGGGGCCAGGAATGTTCTGTGGTTTCTCCCTGCTGGAACTTGTGCCTTCTGGAGCCATCCCTGTTGCTGTACAAACTTGTGACACAGAGTCCATTGTAACTGAGCCTTTTTATCACTTTCACTGCAGGAATGGAGGTGGCCGCAGTGGGACATTTTGTGCAATCAGTATTGTTTGTGAAATGCTTCGACATCAGAGGGCTGTTGACGTATTCCATGCTGTGAAGACACTGAGGAATAATAAGCCTAACATGGTGGACCTTCTGGTATGAGCTTTTTAA
This sequence comes from Daphoenositta chrysoptera, assembly GCA_013397915.1. Taxonomy (NCBI): domain Eukaryota; kingdom Metazoa; phylum Chordata; class Aves; order Passeriformes; genus Daphoenositta; species Daphoenositta chrysoptera. Next base: position 1,042,445 of record VZRO01003464.1, read on the forward strand.
CTGCACCATTAAATAGAAAATGTTCTTTTTCTCAGAAGACTCAGTAAGATTTCCAGGATTTGCAGTGGGAGTTGTTCACAAAGCCAAGCAAGTCATTTTCAAAGGGGATAATGAAGTCACTTCACTTGTAAGAGTATTTTTACACTGCTTTCTTCCCAAGGAGACTTTGTCTCTGTTCGTTTGAATTTTTTAAGAGTTTTAAACTTTCAGATGAACATCCTTATTAATTTCCTTTTCTAGCAGGCTGAACCAAGTGGAGAGCAGCCCTTGCATGGTAGAAATAATAGTTATGTAAAATTAAATGCCAGATTTTCAAATTATATATTTTATAAATAGCTTAATCGCCTAATATTTATCAAAGCCATGAATTTCAGTTTGACACCCAGAATATTGCATTTAATTATGGTTGCTCTATCTCATAGAAAGATTAAAGAAGTTCAGAAACAAGGGGCCATGTGCAATTATTTTCCTAGAGAGTGTTTTATGAGCTTTTTTCCTAAATGGAGAAGTGCTGAAGTGCCAGCTGCTATGCCAGAAGAGCTGCAGAACAGCTTAAACCAGCAGGTTCTTACACTCCAGTGTGTAGTTTTGTACTTGGAGATGGGTGTAGCGTGATACCCTGTTCTGAAGCCTGGGCTATAAAAGACGCTGTTTTACAGCATCCTGCTGCAGAGGTGGCTGCTTAAGAGACAGCTGTGTTTGATTTAATAGCACAGGCAGGAGGAAGCAGCATCTGGGCACTTTCAGAGATGTTAACCCAATCTGAGCCAATTTTGCAAGCTCTGGTTAAACAAGTTGGGGTCATTTCAGCAACTTTTCTATAGCATGCCCGGGGTGAGGCAGGAGACATCTCACTGAGCTGGTCCAACCTCTTGTAAATTTAGGAGAGGAGCCCCTCAGATGAGCTGAGTGTGACACACACTGGAGAACAGGCAGAAGGAGCAAGGCTTTCACACACAGGTGAAGGCAGGTAGGGAGGAATATCTGCCTCCCCACCTGGATGGCTCTGCCTCCTGTCTCCTGTGGGAGAATGGTTCCCACCACATCCCCCAGCACAGTGCTCTCTCCTAGCCTCCCTCTGAAGTCCCACAGCCTCCTCTAGGCCCAGCTGTGTCCAGGCACATGGAAAAAGGCCAGATGTTGTCAGCTGTGCAAAACAGGGAGGGAGTTCACAAGCAGCACCACAGGGCGATGAGCCAGCAGTGTGGAACTGCAAGTCCTGTATCAGTGAGAAACTATCAAGCTTCCACGGTGGTGGGAGGGAGCAGATTGGTTGGCTTCTTTTCCTCTAGTTTATATTCTCAGGAGGAGAATCATCATGCTGAGAACCATACATTTTTATTTCCTAGATATTAAGAAAAATGTCCTACTACTTCATTCATGTAGTATAGTTTGGACAGGGATTTGGCAGGCCGCTCTGTTCTCCGAGAGCTAAAGTCCACAGAACTCACGGATCTTTTACTCATTTATTTTATAGAAATAAAAAGAAAATCACCAGTGTAGACGTACAGTTAAAGAAAAGGCTCTCTATAAATTCCCATTTGTGACAGTTCTCCAGGTATAGATTTGTCAAGCAGTTGTCTCCATTTCTCAGCAGAGAATTCTTTTAATCAAAAAAGCTAAATGTGTTCTTTTAGATATAAAAGTACGTTTTAGTAAATTGAGAGTGGTATTGGGAATGTCTGGAAGGCGTGGAAAGGCCTTGTAGGACTTTTTTTATTAGGAAATTTCAAAGCACTTGTGGAGGAGATCGGTATTGTATTCCTTACTTTACAGACAGAGGAATGAAGGCAAGGCACAATCGGGAATTTTCCCATTATCACGTAGTGCACTGACTGAGCAGTTAGAACAACTTCTCTTCAGTCTAGGTCTGCCACCTCGTAGGAGCAAATACTTGAATTGGCCGGGTTTCAATTTCCACGTAGATTGCTTCATAGTAAAAGGGAATTGGTACACTTGAGTTCTTTTCTTGTCTTGTTACTGACTTCATCCTTTATGACCTTTCTTAAATTAACATTTCTTTGCCTCAGTTTCTCCATCTGAAAAATCAGAACAGTAATATTCGTCTACCTTGTAAAATTTTATGGTAAAAGATTAAATGCTTAAAATCATTACATTATTTCACAAAAATAGTTTTAAGACTGCTTTGTCAATATGTATTATGTATTTTCTGACTAGATAAAAGGCAGTCTTTACCATCCGCTTAGAGATTCATCTCTTAATTTATTTGAAACTTTTGGTTCTCCTCCAAGTATAAAAGTCTGAATGCCACATCCAGACAGTATGGAAATCTATGAAATTTTTCAGCCATCATACAAAGGTAGCACATGGTATTGCAAAATCTCTATTAAGGAATGCCCAGAGCATTTGGTGATAAATGTTATTGGGCCTACCCACAGGTGTCCTAGAAAATAAATTTAAATATAACCTCTCTGAAGCTAGGTAGTCTAAAGAGACTTTTAATATCCACCATCAAGTGAATAATAAAAATGTACAAAGGACACCAGTGAGTGAACACAGTGGGAAATAATATATTTCTGCTCTTGAAGACAGGTATTCGGTTTACTGAAAATGACAGTTATTCTGCTGGATCAGGAAATCAGCATAAAATGAGCATGGAGGAGTGGAAATGGATGAGTGGCTGATCTCTTGTTTTGATCTATTATGTAGTTATAGAATAATTTCCATTTATTTAGAAACATATATGCAATAAAAGCAGAAAAGGAATTTACATAATACTCTGTTCTTTCCTTTCTTCTTTTTTTTTATTCTTTTCTCATTCTGAAGAAGACACAAGCAGTTTATAGAACCTTGCAGGACTTTAAACCCTCCCATACAACTCACTCATCACTTAGGTTATATGTGCACCTAAGACTTGTTTTCTTTTAATGTGACATTTCTCAACAAAATAACTTGGAAATGGTCCATGCTTGTTAATAGCTTTTTGATTTCATTAATGGTATATAGTCTTTTGCATGTTAAGTGGACTCTCTTCTCAGCTACAATGTGACCCAAAATCACAAGTACAGGCCAAAACAGTTAATCCTTTAAAATGGTTGCTTCAGTGAAAAGAGGATATATCTGAAGATCTTCTTACTCGTGGTGTTGGGGATGGCTGAATGCTGTCAGCTTGTTAAATCTGTTGTTGTTCCTAAATGACAATATGTGCTTAGTTATTTTTTATTAATTGATCCAAGTGCATAAGTAAAAGAGGCATTTCAGTATCAGAAGTAGTCATAAAACTGGCAAGTGTTTCCAGATTGAGTTTTCAGAAGCCAGAGCCCTTTGATTCAGGGAACCTGCACCTACTATTTCTTTCAGCTTTTTTTTTTCATTTAAATATTTGTAGTAGTTTTAAGTTTTGGGAGGAGCAAGAATGGAAACCAGAGAGGGGCATGAGTGCACATAAAACTGGGAGGTCATCAGTGTGTGCACCATTTAAAAGTTTCAGAGTGGGCAAAGGTCAGTCAAAAACATCTGTCCTTTCCATTCCACTGAAGATGTGAAAGGGACCAGGTCATGACCCTTTGTCCCCGAAGATGCAGAATGGGTTTGCATCCCTCAGGAAGGGGATTTCCCTGGGACCTGCTCTGTTTCCAAGTAGTTGCAAGGAAAACCAGCAAGGTCTGTGTTTGAAGCACAGGGTTGGCACCTGAAAACAGCCTGGTTAACAGGAGAACTGTTAAGAGCCTAACCTGAGCATCACTGACAGTTGTAAAAATTAATTTCAATTAATCCAATTAATTTAGCTCAGGCCTGATCTCACAAGGCCATTGCACAGTCTTGTGGGCTGGGTCTGGGCTGCAGATAGAGGACCGATAGTAAGCAGCTCTTGCCCTGAAATGTAGCAAGTGCATGAATGACATTAAAATAAAAGTTGCAATCTGGGAAGTACTAAACACGGGGTCTATTTTAAGATAAACATTTCCAGGGAGGAATTTCAATAACTCCAATTCTGATAAAGTGCTACATGAGCATTTTGACAGATGACAGAAGAGTTGCAAGTCAATTTGCTTATGTGCAGTCAATTTTTCTCATACAAGTGTGTTAGAGCAGCTAAATACTCATCTAACATGAGCAGTACCATAAGTTACTATGTCTAGAGTCCATTGTCTGGTTAATATAAAGATTTTCTTATCTGAATATAAGTTGGATTTGCAAACTGGTTCCCACTGACAACAGCTGATAGTAAATAATTCTAACAGAAGAGAAATATTGACCCCCTTAATTAAGTTTGTTCAATAACTGACTTTGTGGTTTTCTTTTGATTTTTCAGGATCAATACAAATTCTGCTATGAAGTGGCTTTAGAATACTTGAATTCTGGCTGATTGTCTAAACAGCACAGACAAAGCTCCTCCTTTCACCACCACAAACAAAGCAAGTCACTTCATGATGTCTGTGTAAATGAGATGAAGACTTCTCAGTGTTATGCTTATACTGCTTTGTATAATTGGCTCTTTTTAAGAGCCCCAAAAGGTGTTTATAAAACCGCTTGCACTGCCCGATTCCCAGTCTACAGCCGCTGCTTGGCACCCCTGTGAGCCTACACCGAACCACGTGGCAGTCCTTGAACACCGTATTCATACTCAGCCGTTGACCTGGTGAAGCAGCATAGTCCTCTGGTAAATAAGAGAGCACAATTATATTCTTATGAAGGAATTTGTACTTTTTTTGTTACATTTTGTTGCCTGTGATTCTCAGTTATTGTCACAGCCTAGTGTACATTTCTGTTCTGTGGAGAATGCTGTCTGGCATTTTGATAATATATGATTTTAGTTATATTTGTATTCTAACACGTGCATAATAAACGAATCATATGTAGCTTATCTGAACTAACAGAAAGACATGTACCAAATCATGTTAACTTTGTTGAGTTGTAATTTCTATCCACTTTGTACCATTTCAGAGAGAGAATCTTGATAGAAATGCAATTAGAAAATGCAAAAGACAGGATGCTCAGATTAATATATCCAAAGTTTTTTCATTTGTTTATATTGTAAATATTTTTTGATTTCATCAAATTATTTATTCATTAAAATGATTTTTTTTGGTGAAGCACAGTGAGTGACAATCATTTTTATTAAGCTCTGGAAATGCTTACTGTATGATAGTGTAAACATTTGTTTACCTTGTATGGATTCTCAGCTCAATAAATAATTACATACATGATAAAATCTTGTTTAATTTAATATCTCTTGGCATCTGAGTGCCTTCAACTAAACCATTTTTTTCAGATTAAATCTAGTAAATGCTGAGCTACCTCCAGTGAGTGTTTATTGTGTGATCCAGTGTTTATCCAGCCAATAGCAAGGTCATAGAATCACGGAGTCATAGAATGGTTTGGATTGGAATGGACCTTAAAGATCATCTCATTCCAACTCTCCCTGCCATGGGCAGGGACACATTTCACTAGGGACACATTCCACGTTGCTTAAAGCCCCATCCAACCTGTCCTTGAACACTTCCAGGGATGGGGTATTCACAGTTTCTTTGGGCAACATGTTCCAGTTTATCTCGGCAACCTGTTCCAGTGCGTTACCACCCTCACAGTGCAAAATTCTTCCTAATATCTACTCTTAATCAGCTCTTTCTCAGTTTTAATCCATTCCCTCTTGTCCTGTCATTAGAACCTCTTGTAAGAAGTCCATCTCCATCTTTCTTGTAGGTTCCCTTCAGGTACCAGAGGGTTGCAATTAGGTCACCCTGAAGCCTTCTCTTCTCCAGGCTGAACAAATGCAGTTCTCTCATCCTTTGCTTGGTGGCCTCCTCTGGGCCTCTGCTCCAGCAGGTCCATGTCCTTCCTTTGCTGGAGACCCTGGAGCTGGATGCAGCTCAGCATAGTGGAGTAAGATGTGCTGTGCCAGTATATGAAAGAGGTGAATGGTATGCTTAAAAATGCACAAATGCAGAACGTGAAAGATGTCCCGCTCTTGTTCTTGAGATGCCTGACTGCTATGAGGGGGATGTCATTCCCTCTGTTAAAGATGTTAAAGATACCAATACTAGAATGGCTGGTGGGGAAGTCACTAAAAAAATCCTGAAACTGCTCCATTACTAGAGCTGTTGTCAGTACTGCCAGTGGAGAGGTTTACACCATTAAAGCTTCTGAAAATGGGTGTACTGACCTTACATGGTGTTTGGATGGCTCCCCTTTCTGCAAAGCACTGACCAGTGTCTAAAAATGCTGGGAATTGCCTTTGTTGCAGCAACAAAGCAGCAAAAAGGGGGAATGAGAGCACTTGCTGAGCCATCTTCTAGAACTGCAGAACATTTTCTCACCCAGAAGTTTCAAGGAGACATTGCAGGCAGAGCAACTGCTCAATACTGAAGCCTTCCAAAGCTTTATGGGAAACCCAATTCAAGGATGTGGCCAACTGCACAGTACTTCAGCTCTTAAATGATCCTGCTAAGCCATCTGGAATGGGGGCAGTATCTATATAAATGTATCAGTCAACCTGTTTTGAGAACCTCTAAATCTAACAGATCTAGCTTGGACAGTGTGACTCACAGCTTGTCAACTCCCAGTTCAAAACCACTCTAAAATTCAGATCTTAAGACATGAAGATAGGTTTCCTCTGCATCTGGAAAGCATCTCTTTTAAAGTGTAGCTGGCAGGTACTGGCAATTGCTATAAATTGAACAGAGGTACTGAAAAACTTAGGAAATACAATCCCAGTCCTGAGAAGAATTATGGTCCTTGGATAAACCTTGTAGCACTTCAGCCTGTTGCAGAATGTGCTCTTACTCATTTTAAAACCCTAGTGTTAGGAAACAAAATCCAAAGCTCTAACATTGTATTCCTCACAACAGCTTGACAGGCCAGGTATGCCAGCCAAGCACGCTTCTTTGTAACGATTATGGGACCATAAAAAGTTGGGTTCTGTGATCTCTCCATTGAAATATGCATGGACACATCCCATGTTTCAAAAAGCATTAAGTAAGATATGTGTGCCAAAGGAGCCCTTGGACAGAAGGTGATGCTGGCAATGTGATCCCAAACATGAAATGCAGGAAGAATCATGGATATCTCTCTGGAGGGCAGAGACTGCCAGTGTCAGCCAGACATTTCAGCTGCTGTACTCATGCAGACATACTTCTCACAGGTAGGCCTTGGGGAGCAAGGGGTGCAAGGAGACAAAGAAGAAAGAGTTCTGCAGTGTTTCTTATTGTTTTACCAATACTCCTCTTTTTTTCTTTAATTCTTCTGACTTAGAGTTTATGCTGCAGAGTCTGTCTGATGTTGTTCCAAAAGGCATTCTGCAAACTTTGATGCTGTAAAACTGGAGCCAGCCAAAGAAAGCACAGCAAGCAGCTTTATGTCCTCACTCCCATACTACAGCTATCAATCAATACAAATTGTAGAGAAATCCAGGCTTAGGCAAAACAGTATTTTGCCAAGAAGAAAAAACAGATGAAGACTTCAGATGAAGCTGATCACGTGGCTGGAGCACCTCTCCAATGAGGAAAGGCTGAGAGAACTGGGGTTGTTGTCGGGAGAAGAGAAGGCTCCAGGGAGACCTCACAGCAGCCTTTCAGTACTTCAGGGTGGTCTACAGGAAAGATGGTGACAGACTTTGTAGCAGGGACTGTTGCAATAGGATGGAGGGTAATGGTTTTGAACGAGAAGAGGGTCAATTTAGATTAGATATAAGGAAGGAATTTTTTCCAATGAGGATAGGAAAACACTGGAACAGGTTTCCCAGAGAGGTGGTAGATGCCCCCTTCCAGAAAACATTCAAGGACAGATGGATGAGGTTCTGAGCAACTTGTATCTATCTAGTGGAAGGTGTTCCTGCCCGTGGCAGCAGGGTTGGACTAGTGCATTCCAACCCACACCATTCATTGACAAGTTAGGAACAGAGAAAATACAAGGAAACAGAAAGGAGGAGAAGGAAGATACGAACATGGGGAACTGATATTAAAGAACTCTGAAAGTTATCTGGAGGGTGCCATTTTAGAGGAGACAACAGAGAGAAAACAGCAGTGACAGCCATTTTAAGTGTTGATAATCCAACCTCCCTTTTCAGAAGAAAGCTGCATAAATGTAAGCCCAGCAGAGCTGCAGAATTTTGGGAGACATCAGTCCTAGTCTGGAATGGAGGGAGGGATGTTTTCTTCAATGCCCAGTATATCAGACATACTTGAAATGGTTTGCCATCTGTATCACCCAGCTCATCATCTCTCCAGGACTTGAGTTAGGTGATTTTTGCTAAGCTGTTCTGAAAGCATGGGGATGGTGAGAGAGGTGATGGCATGGAGGTAATCTGTATCTTTGTAACAGCAACGGTCCTGACACCTTCCTGGGCTTCTTTATCATCAAAATGAGTCTGTCCCTGGCAGGATATCTTCATGAAGTACTAACAGTTTAAGGTCTACATCTAGTAAGATGAAAAAAATAAAATATAGAAAAAATTTCTTACCCAGCTCTATGTATTGTGTTTCAAAAAGGTGTCTGTGCCACAAAGACTCGATCTGAAGGTGCAATGCAGTATCAAGACCGTCTTCATTTTGGGTTCCTCCTTTATCTGGTTCTGGCTCATCTCTAATATCTCTGAAATGTTTTCTTTTTATTTCACTGTATGTGTGTGTGTCCCCAGATCCAACTGCTTACTGTATGTACCCCTTTGCAGTTCTTTAATAACATGTAGCAAAGGCACAAACAGACTTTTGTTCTTTGAAGTGTGGCAGTGGAAATAAATTGACACTTCCAGCAACAGCTATGCCAAGCGTCTTCCTTTGGGAAGGCCTGGAGAAGCTGTAATAGCAGTAGCAAACCTAAAGCTTTTGGCATTACTCACTCCAAAACTGAGCAGGATCATCTGCTGAGTCTCCTTTTGTGGTTGTTTTGAGTCTTGTCTCTTCTCCCTCTGCCCCCTCCCCCGTATCAAGGATGCCTAAAGGAAAGTAAGTGAATTTAAAGTTTACTTGAGGTTTTACAGCCTCATTGGTTTTCTGGTTCAAGAGTTACTGGGTTGCTCTGCCTCCCAAAGTAACTTCTTAAAGCATTTGTGCATTAGCCTTCAGAGGCAGCAAGTTATATAGGCCGATCACTGTAACAGAATGATTCGTTGTATTATTTTAGATTTGCTGTTGGTTTTACACTTGGAGCCTTGAACTACAAAATTTTAGCATTCCATATCTCATGCCAGACACAGGGCTTTATTAAAGAAAAATTAAATTAGGAATAGAAAAAAAATTTACAGTTTAGGTCTATTGTGTGATGCTTGTTAGGGAAGACAATGACCACTATCAGTTTTGGGGCACAGTGCAAGTAAAACCCAACAGACCATGTGAAAAATAATGCTATTTCTAATGGAGCTCATTTTTTTGGTTATTTTTTGTAGCTTAGACCTTGTCTATATGGTGAAATTATAAACTGATGGGTGCATTTGCATTGCCTCAGCCATTCACATGCTCTGCCTGGGGGAGCTTTCCATACACCACTGGCATGAGGGAGTTTGTTCTGCACACCCCTGCTCAGCAAGCCAGCATTCCCCTTCAGCATCCTAGCCCACTGTAATGGAAAAACCCTTCCAAAGCCTTGTCAACCCTTTGCAAACTGCAATAAACAGCATCAGCAAGATGCCTTCTTCACTCTTGCTGCTATTTTTAAGCAGACTCCTCTGTGGAAGGCTGAGAAGGCAGCTCCTGCCCTGGTTATTTCTCCAGACTCACCTGATCTGCTTCAACCCTGAAAGCCACTTTCTGCTGCCCAGACCTCCTCCAGTCTGTCTCTCCAGCTCTTCACCCAGTCTCAGGGCAAGGCTGTCACATCTCCACCTCCAGGGGCCCTGCTGGAAGAGGCAGTGCCCTCTTGGTGCTCCCGCTTCCATCCAGTCCTGTCACCACAGCATGTGCTGCTCTTTCTCAGTAAAATGACATGAGAGAGGTGGAAGGAAGATTTGAGGCTGGGAGGGGTTGGGGTCTACAAACACTCTACCATGATTTCTTTTTTTAATATCGCTGTTAGGATTCAATGTACAAAGGCACAGAAAAGGTGGGCCTTGGATATGAAGAGTGAGAATGATACTTGCTGTAGCTTGTCTGAGGGAGTATGTCAGGGGAGATTAACATCTCACGTTCACTGACAGTCTTTCCAAGCAATGGTATTTTTACTTCTGAAACTCTTGTATTGATGTGTTTTTAGTAGCAGCTAGAAGATTTTTAATTGTTTCTCTACAGTTGTGATATTTCTAGCAATTGAGTTTTTTTGTGATGATATGCTCGGGGGTCACAATTAAAGCCTAAGTATCTGTCATGCCAGACATACATTAATACTGCTGCCAGGCCTGAGTAAATGCAATCAGAACTCCCAGTCCTACAAACACTTATATTAATATCCTCTTGTCTAGTCCAACGTACACAAAAAAATCAATCTGATACTCTCAAACACATTATGTATATATGAGTTCATCAGTCCTTGTGCATGTCCTGTCATGATGCTATATTGAGTCTGGCTGGAATGAAGTTAATTTTCTTCATAGCAGCCCATATGGTGCAGTATTTTGTATTTCTGATAAAACAGTGTTGATAGCACACCAATATTTTAGCTATTGCTGATCAGTGTTTGCACAGCCTCAAGACCTTCTCTGGTCCTCACTCTACCCCAGCAAGGAGCCTGGGGGTGGTCAAGACCAGACAGAGTGGGAGGGAACACGGCTGGAACAGATGAGCTCCACTGAGCAAAGACAGGGTGTCCCACACCACACATCACCACAGTCAGCCACAAAATGGGGATGGACAAGGGGGGAGCAGTTTCTGGGAGACTGGCTGGGCATTGGTCTCTCTGTGGGAGGTCATGGATGAATGCTTTTGCATTAATTGTTTGGGGCCTTTTTTCCCCTTTCTTCTTCCACTTTCCTTCACTTACGAAACTCTCTTTATGTCAACCCACATGTTACCATACTTTTGCTCTTGCTGTTCTCTGGAAGGACTGTGCAAGTGGCTCTGTGGAGACTTAGCTGTTGGCTGGTGCTAGTCCACCACAGCACATAAAGGTTTGTAGGACTAAGGTCTACAGGCATCAGTCAACAATATGCCTCAACAAAAACTTTAAATAGGAACTTACTTATCATAAAATGAATAGGGTTGCTTAGGTGCTCAAGATTAAGCACATGATAAATGTCATTAAGAGCACATTTTTAAAATGAACCTAAATAGATGAAACAGATCGGCCCACTCATTCAAAGTGATAAAAACATGGAATTTAATTGTGTGTAGTAGAAAATTTGGCCCTCTCTATCTGTACAGTATTCAGTCAATTTTAAGCCATGTCTATAACCAGCACTCAATACAACAAAAAACCCTCTGCTAGTGCTTTTGCTATGCCATGAATGAATGTTACAAGTGCACCAGAGCCCTTCCTGAGAGCTTCCAGGCCTGCACAACAGTAGATGCTGTACAAGGAGGTGGCATTTGCCCCTGATGAGTTGCTCCCCCAGACACTATTAACTTGTAATAACTCAGAAGGCAGAGCACCATGCTGGATCACATATTTATCACTCCTTTCACAAATGAGGTTAGTAATGACAGCCTCCGGAGAGACACTGGTATGTATGCAATCTCATTACTCTCTGTATTTGTAACCCTTAGAAGTTGAGCTGAATGCATAGAGAACTAACCTGCTGTTGTGTCCCCTTGAAATTCTGATTTATATGGTGTATAACAATCAGCATGTAATATAAACCTTTTGGGGATGAAAAGTCTTGGGAGTGAAATATAGTTACTGCCTTGCCACATGAGAAGTGGGATGGCATTTTATGCTGGTCCTTGAAGACTTCATTATCCCTGTGTTCTCCAGTCTGCACAGTTTGGTGGCAATGCCTGGCAAACTCTTGCACACCCAGGCATAAGGGGAGTGACCTTTGTTGGCCATGCACACAAATTCAATCAGTATTACACACCACATAAACCAAAATGTAGCTTTGCTGTTACAGGGATCAGCACAGATTCAGCCACGCTGAATTGCAGCCATGGATTGCAGCCCTGTGTTTTGGAGTGATTACAGTCTACATCTGAAAACCAGCTTCTGAGCAAATCCATAGAGACAGCACTGTTAAAAAACCATCTGCCAATGGCTTGCAATGCTTTTGCTTCATTTTATTCAGGTTGGGTTTTTTTCTTGGTAGGATGTGAGCAAAATACAAGCCATCACCTAAACTAGATACTTTTCACACCTGGTTCTTCGAGATTGACTGTACCAACCTCTGTCGAGATCCAGCAAGAAAATAGCACATGCACAAATCTGTATCTCTTTCAATGACAATCAATGAAGGAAATGCAACATCAGTCTGTCTTCAGCCTTCTTTAGAAGTCCTTGTCTAAGCTAGGGCTGAGGAGCTACGGCTCAGCCTGACAGCCAGAAGGGCCCAGCAATGAGTGCTGCTGTAATTGATTTGAATAAAAGCTTTTGATTTATCATATGAAAGCTCTTGGTAAATTAAACTGTCTTTCTATCAGATGGCAAAGCCTGCTGGTCAAAAAAGCTTCTCTCTCCAGCTGGCACTCCTCCCTTCCATCCTCCCTTCCCATTGCCAACCTGCCCTCTTGCCAAATCACTCTGACCCACATTCTGGATATCTGACAACACTTGAGGATCAGTCTGTGGTCATCCTGTGTCTGGTTTGACAGGCAGCTTTGCCAAACCCATGTCCTCCAGCGAAGGCTGTCATTCCTGCTGGCAGCATTGCTCTCCTGTCTGCCATCCCACCACGTCTGTCAGCAGCACAGCCAGGGGCAGGGCATCATCTGCTGAAGGTGGGCAGAGTTTTATCACTTGGGGTGGTGTTTACCTTCCATGTTTTTATATAGAGCATTCTCCCCCCTACCAAGACCTCTGCTGAGAATGCTCTCTTGCAATACTTGTACTTGTTGCATGAGATTTCCATTTAGCTAAGACTCTCAGGAAGACTTGGACACCCTTCCCTAACTGGCACTTTTAATACAACTACAAATTCAGTTATTACACTTCTTCTGGACAATCAAGATATAATTTAGTCCAACCTTGAACATAAAACTACTAAATACTTCTTGTTAGCATGCACTCAGAACAATACTTGCAGTACAATTTTCCAGGATCAGCTGTGCCAAACATACCAAGGTTATGGTGGTTTTACTTTCTAGAGGCAGTTGGGCAAGAGCAGTGTCTTCCCTTTACATCTGATAAATGGCTACATGATTTGGCACCAGATTATTCAAGCAGACAAATTAACTTCAAATATTAATACATTCAGCAGCCAGTCAGACAAATTGCTTGTTCTACAAGCGCCAGAGTGGTCATGGGGGGATTTTCCTTCTGCTTTCAGGAAACCTAACTTTCGGAGCAGTGCTCGGCCAGGCCAGCAAGCCCATCAATCAGCTAACAAAGTTGGCAGCAGTTAAACACATCTTCAGTTCTCTCTGGAAAGGAGGTAGGAAAGAAAAAAGCTTGGCCAACCTGGCCAATGTCTACCAGGATTGTCAGAAATCTGTATTTCAAATAAAACACGTGCCAAGGTTCTGACTCATCATGGCCATCTGAAGACCCTGCTAGGAGCCTGCCTGCCCCAAAACTGTTTTTCCATAGTCATGGGGTGAGCCATCTTGAAGAGATCCATCTGCCTCCACAAACTGACAATGATGGTGTACCTGGAAGAAGGGCTGCCATCACCACCCTTCTCCTCTTGCATATTTTACACCTAAAGCCTTTCAGAAAGGACAACCCTGCTGTTTAAAGTAACATGCTATATGATAATATAACACAAACAATTGGGGAAATTGAGTTTATCTATATACATATTTATAAGTTATAGCAGGAGAATTTAAAATTAAATGCTCTCATCCATTAGTGAGAATGAAAAATCCCTAGATCACTTTAAATCCTTCCAGTTTTCAAGCATTTGCATTTATGGATTTTGTGAAGAGCAATGTTCTCTTAAAACTGATCATAACTGAAGTGGATATGGATTCAGAAGCCAGTCTGTCAGTTAACTTATCTCTAGTTAAAAATACTGAAAGGAAGAAAGGCATTACCACACACGACATGATACTTGCTGTGTGGAGCAATTATTGTGCTCTTTGTACTCACTTAATTGTCTGGTTGTAGAGCTTCAGAAAACATTTCTAGTATGGGAATATTTGAAGAAAGCCTTTAGGGGTGAAAACAAAAGCCAAGCTGACTGTTGCAACACAACTCAGATAAGATTACAAATATAAATTCTGTGTTCAAAGGGCAGAAAACAGGTTTATAATTTTATCATTTTGCTCAAGGTTTCCTTAAAATTTGTATCTTCATTGACTATAAACGTATTTTCTCTATAACATGGCACTGAACTGAACCAATCAGGAGGTGCTGTTTGTGCTAAGAGCACTAAAGCAATTCCATAAATTATGCAATATATTTTGTCAGTAAATGTATAGATGGGAAAGTCATTAACATCACAAATCACACCTTGTTGATGTATATGTTAGCATATTTTTTTATTATAACTCACAGGTGTGAAGTTCTAAATACACTTCACATGGTGATGAGGTATCCAACTGATTTGGCTTCCAGAAGACATTTAACACTCCTGACCCGTGGGGATGGGTTGTTCCTACTGGACTTGGAATTAGTGGCATTGCTGCTCCAGGCCTGGCTGAAGCAAGACACACTCTGCTACCCATAGGCTGCATTCCCATTGCTGACTGAGCAGGGCCCAGCAGTGCCAGCACATCCAAGCCATGGATATGCTTATTACAGACCCTGAGCCTCCCGCATCTGTCCCTACACTGAATAAATATGGCCAAGTCCTTCGGGGAGAGATGTGTGCAACAGCTCCAGACTTGGTCTCCACACTTTAATTTAGATGTGAACAGCAATAATGTAGTCTTCATTTAAACAGAGGATTTCTATATCCCTTAACAGCAGGGATAGAGTGTAGAAGATTCTTTATCAGTATTGCATAAGCAATGTGCGTATTTAACTTCAGAGTTTATCTTCCCACAGAAGAGACCAAAACAAAACAAAACGTCCATGGATTGTCCTGATTGCATGATATCAAAGAGCAGTTTTGGTATCTTATATAAGCAGGTAGATATCTGAGCCTTCATAGCTCTTCTGCTCTTCCCTTGACAGGCCCAGGATCCCACTGGGAGAAGGCTGTCCAGAAGAAATTCACCTTCTGCCCTCTGGCCCCAGGCTGAGCTGCTGGCCCCAGCAAAGCCAACAGCAGAGAGGGAAAGCTGAGCTGGGCTGCACACAGTTGGTGAACTTTGTTTTCCCTTTGTGTGGTTCATGCCATTCACTGCTGTCCTTCTTGGCTCCTTCCCAACTTGTTTTCCAAGCAGCTATGTGTGTGTTGTACAGAAAGAAGGGATAGCATCCAAATTAAGCTCACTCTCTCTCTCTCTCTGCAAGGTACCACAAATCACCCTCATCTTCTAACATCTGTTTGTGCTATACTATGTGGTGCTACTATTTTTGGTTAAGTTCTTTAAATGCAGTTATTTTACCCTAAGCACATCCACATATATCTGTATCTATTTTGACATGGATTTTTTGCTTATGGAAAAGGTCAAATACTTATGAGCAGTTTAACTCATTTGTATTACTTGCAGCCTAGATAACTCTTCATAGATTTGTTCAAAAACCAATTTTTGTGACTTCAAATATTTCTTCAAAAGGAAATTATTTTTTCACTAGTGTTTTCACTCCACATTCCCTGACCTCAAACTATTCTAGTCCATGAATAAGTCTATTTCTTGTTGAGAAGGAGAACCCACCATGATTCTCCAAACAATGAGAAGGGTTCAGCTTTGGGAGAAAACCCACTGAAAAATTTCACAGGAAAAGAGAGTACAGGCACCCCATTTTTTCTGCAATTACCAGACCTGAGACTAGCTCACATTTCTGATTTTTCTTCCAGGAAACTTGTGCTAAGCAGCAGCACCACTTTGCTTTTTTATGTAAAACCCAGTCTCATCAATATTTTTCCAACAGATTAAATAATTTTCAAGAGATAACAATCACCAAAGCCAGCTTCCATCAGTGAAATGCATTAACAGAAGGAGTCTCTTCACTGATTCCCTCTCTCATGGGTTAAACAGCTTTGGGCCTTGAGTCGAGGGACAGGAAGAGGGAGGCCAAAACTAGCCAACTTCCTAAGGACACTTTCCCTTCCTGCACAGCGGAATGTTTGTAGTTGACGCCAGGCTACTCAGCTGGAACAGCAGCACTAATGTGAGCAGTCACGATCCCGTTTGTAAGGACTTCTCCGAGTACCTGCCAGCAGCAAAGCTGTTGGCTCCTCAGCGCTGCCCTGCTGCCTGAAGGTGCCTGAGCCACAGAGGGCTTTGGTCTGCACCCTGGGGACCCAAAGAGCCCGACCTCAGCAGCCACTCAGCCCCCAGCAGCTGTGGGGCTGCCTGCTGCAAAACCCAGCACTGTCACACAAGTGTCCTGGGTTAGTGACCTCGCTAATGATGCATCCTTCTGGAGAGCTCCTGGTGCTGGCTCCCCCTGCCCACTGCCATCCGTGCCTCCTCCTGTGCTGCAGGACAAGGGAAAAAGACTCCCCTCTCACACGCAGCCATGCAGGAAAAACTCCTGCCTCTCTGAAGGATGACTCTGAATGATAAACGGCATAAGCCAGGAATCTTGGCAAATTAAAAAGTTTAATTTATGATGCTGCATAATTCTAGCTGCTTAGCAGGTGTGACATTACTTGCTTATTTGAAAGCCAAAAGAGGTAAATTAGATGAAAATGTGCTTTGTAGGAGGTTGTTAATCAGAAAGGACTGCTGGCTCCTTCAAACTGTAGGTGTTCTCAGCCAGTGGACTGTGCCACCAGCAAAGACCTCCCAACACCATGGGTTCATGGCTGCCCACGAGGGCTGTTTGCCTTGTTGGTTTTGGCAGCAGCTGAGAGGTCTTTAACAAGGCAGCTTTCCCTCAGAAGGGCTTGGTTCCTATTGCCTTTTCCCCCAGCACAAGAGCTGATCACTGATTCTCAGCAGGAACTGGCACGGCTCCTTGGCTTATTCAGTATCCTACAAATAGCTGCTGAGCAAAGCAATTCTGGTGAAAGAGAGAGAATAACAACAGTCTGGAGCCATTCCCACCCAGTGTCAGAGCAAAGTTCATCAGCCAGGAGATTTCTTTTGTATCCAAAAAGAACGACATTAATCTCTGTACCAGAAGAAAATTAGTCTCTCTGTTTGGCAAAGTTTTGCTATCACTCATGCTCACTACTTCACTTGCTCAAAAATCTGAAAGCACCTGAGAAAACAAGGTCTGACACCTTCAGAATAGAAATTGCTACAACACATATACAGGAATAAAAGGCACTTTCCAGGTCTCCATGTGGTTTCACCCAACAACGTTTGGAAGTAAATGCTAATACTAAGAGGGAGGGAGGGAATTAAGTGCTTATAAGCAGTTAGAAAAGACTGATGTTGGCACTCAGTTTTAAGGCATCAAAGGCTCAGGGATCTGTCCTAGGCTATGTCACGGACCCTTGCTGGTCCTTTAGTTTGATTATGTCACTTTCAATTGTCCAAGTTATTACTGAAGATGCACAGAAACAGCAGTAAAAATCAGTACAGCAAACCTGTATTTGAAGCCTAGTTTAGTCATCAGTGTGCAGACAGGACCTTCCCGTGACTTGATATGAAATATTCCTGCACACTCCATAAAATACCCTTTTTCTGTGCTGTGTGAGTCGGATTGCCACTTTTTCTTTTTTTTTTTTTTTTGCAACTCCCATCTCTATAGGTCTCTGCTGGCTTTTCAGCCTTCCAAGCAGAGCCCAGCTGTCAGGCAAAGCAAGCTGTGAGAGAGAACCAAAACCCACAGCCCAGAGGGTCTCCAGCTGGATGCAGTCAGGTGGTCAAGAGGTCTCTCCACTAAGGTCTGTGCTGAACTCGTCATGCCACTCCTTCCAGGAACACATTTCAGTGCTGCTGTGTTTCCCTCTCCTTCTCCCAGTGTAATAGGTGTGATTTGATATTTTATGGGGGAGTGTGTGTGTGGAGGTCATGTTGAGTGAGTCTGGGGCTGAGGGGAAATTTATCTTTCTACTAATTCCTGCTCATATTTCTAACTCAGTTGAACCTTCTAATTTATTGTCACCTCCACCTTTCACAACAGCTCCCTAATAGGGCATGAAATACCAGTGAAATGAACATCGGATTTTGGAGAGCCCAGAGCAAATACGTCCTTCTGGTTTGTCATTGCCATTTATTTTTTGAACTTTCTTTCCCTCCCCTTAAGTCCTTGATTCAATCCATGACAGTTTCTTTGCAGCTCAGATGGCTACTCATTTTTCACACCAGATTTTGTGACACACCATATCTAAAACCTTACTGAAAGCTCAGAACCGCTTAATCGATTTCATTCCCACCATCCATTAATTTAGTAATTCTATCAAAAAATAATCTAGCTTGGGTGGTACGATTTGTCCTTTGTAAACGTGCACAGATTTTTTTCCTTGGGGTTTTCTATCTCCCGGAGATGTATGGAGTTCTTTTCCACTTAGTATTTCATTACAGTCTGATACTAGACTCACCAGAAGACACACTCTGACAGCCGTGGCAGGTAGGAAGAAGTTGCAGGATCCTTCCAGTCATTCCACTGCAGTACGGTGGGAATCAGTAGGCTAGATTTTAAGACAAATACCACATTCCAAGTGACCCATAGCACATGGGGAATCTGGTGGTTTCAGTCCTACCATTGTAAGATTCCTTATTACTGCTTTCCATCCCAATAGCTTTGCATCTAAGTCCTCCAAAGGTTTTTGCCATGTCCTGAAATCCCAGGATCCATTTCACTCCTACAAAGTCTTTGCTTTTAATCCCATAGGGTAGCATTTAATATTCCCAAACTGAAAAGGGGGTTTTGTATCTTGGTCAAATTATCAGCAGACAGTGGGTTTTGAGAGAAACATTTTTAACAGGAATTATTTCTTGTTTCCTCCTACTGAGAAATGGAGTGTACTAGGACAGGATAAACTTGCAAACAAATGAGATATTCTGACATATCTTGGTCAATCAACTTCTTCAGGTTTATCTTCTAGGTGAGAAAAGCCCTTTGAAGCCTGATGGGACAACTAAACAATGAGCTGCTCAAAGGCTGTCATTTTCAGTTCATCAGTCAGGAACTTTTCATGATTCCATGTCTTTCATTTCTCAGCCAGGGCATTAAGCAGGTGGGATGTTTCACTTTCAAGCTTTAACTGCTGTTTACCTGCTGTGATTTCAGGTACTGTCCCTCAGTGCTGACCACTGGACAACTTAACCTGCAGTGGCTGTTTGCTGAGCATGGACAAAGTTTTCTTTTCTTCTAAGAGCCCACAGAGATGCCAGAGTGGAATTAATAATTTTAAAGCCCAATTTAGGGGAGCTTGAGAGTCTTATTGGCCTTATTTCCCTTCCTCATTATTTTTTCACTGAATGTTCTGATAGCCTAATGGCCATATGGTTTGCATTAGCTATATTTTTGCTTTATACAAGCTGTGTTAAGTCTCTGTTAATGTGAACAATCAAGATCTGATTGCATGACGTTGTGGAGGACAGAAAAGTCTGAAAACAAATGGTCTGTAACACATACCTTGTTCCCCTCCTTTCCATACACTTTTTTCTGGTGCCAGTCCAGATTTTTTTTCGTAAATGTTCTTTGGAAGCAGTCAGCTCCAAAAGTACCTCAGCACAGCAGACAGGCCCTAGCAGAGCTTGAGGAGCAGGGAGAAAGGAGAGCTGAAAGAGGGAGGGGGAGAAGCAAATACATCTTTATCAACTCTTGCAATAACTGAAAAAAGCAGGGCAAAAGGGTAGAGACGTGACTTTAAAAGCTCTGTTAACTTTGTTTTTACCAAAGGAAATTTTCCTCTACATCTTATTATTACAAGATCAGAGATGGTTCATGTGTACTTCAGAGGCTGTGGTCACAAAGCACATTCACAATGAAATACAATTTTGATTTCTATCTGCTGTCTCCTTGTCATACAGAGACACTATCAACACCTGCATGCAGACCATGGACCTCAGCCCAGCGGGACTCCCAGAGAAGTTAACAAATCTCATTTAACCTCCTCAGTCTCTGCTAGGAAACTGTGATTTCCAGTGTAAATAACAAAATGGCCTATACACACTGTTTCTGAAATCTGAGGACAGTGAGACCACAGAACTATCTGATGCCTGGCCTGATATTTGCTATGACTTTCTATAAAAGATCCTCATTGGAAAAGAGATTGAGGGCCCTCTTCCTGGGAGCAAGCCATCACACACAACACCCTCGCTTCTTCCTGCCAGCCAGCTTCTCAAAGCCTGCTTTCTGAAGCTCCTGAACAGCACCACTCTGCTTAACTGCACAGCCCATCACACACTATGACAGCAGGGACTGTCATTTTTCCCCCTGCTTCCTGTACACCCCTCCAGTTAGGTTAAGGCATGCCTGAAGGGTCACAGAAGCATCCTCCTGAGCCTTGGGAGGGTCCCCACTGGGACAAAGAACATTTTCAGGCTAGGCTGAACTTACTTTATTATTTCTTCTGACCCCTCTTTCCCAGGTCGTGGCCTGCACTGGGCTTTGAGCCCAAAGACACTGTTTCTCAGGAAGGTGCAGACAGCAATGCCTGGATTTTCCCTTTTTATGTCAGACTGGCTCAGGGCTTGAAATGATTAGAGGTGATTATTCTGACCACTAAGGCATTTACCACAAGCTTGCTAACTGGATCCCATCTGATTTTTGTCAAGAAAAACAAAGCAAACCACCATTTCAATGAGTTAGAATGAGGTGCTGATTTATATTTATTTCAGTAGAAAATTTAAGCCTTTACGAAGAGGATAAAGTTCCACTGAGACTGAGTGACAGATCCTAACATAAGAAGCTTTAGCATTTTATTCATTTATAAGAGTGTATTTGTATTCACTGTAATGCGTGACAATTCCAAATAACCATCTTTTTTAAAAACGTGCTTCCATTGAAATATGTTAACAGAAGCCTGTGTTCAGAAATCCAGTATTTGCAACATATTTTATGCAAATAGCTATCCTTCAAGGTTAATGTCTGTTCTCCAAAAGTGGGGAGAGAGTTCTTACAGTCATGCTAGAATGAGGCACTGAACCTGCAAATCAGCAGAAAAAAAGAGGTTAAGTCTTGATTTCACCTTGGTCCAGCTGTGACAATGCATTGACCTCAGTGCTGACAGCCCAACTCAGGCTTAACCAGGTCTGCTGGCTTTAGTGAGTGTTTCCTTTGAGCTGTACTAACATTATCCAGCCATGTGCTCCAGCTCTGCTCTCTGTTTCCTCCTGCTTTTCTGGTAGGTATGCTGTGGTTTATGACTGAGTAAATATAAGGGACAAGTGTGAAAAGTTAAAATCTTTCATCTAGCTCTTCAGAGGCAAAGAGCTAATTTACTAACTAGCATCTCCATGGAGCAGAGGCATCTTGAGAAAAATGAAGAGAAAACAGGAGGAAACCAACATTTTGAAAAATGACCCACAACTTCAAAAGAGCATTCATCTCCCTACAGATAAATGTACTGAGGTTAGAGAACACTTGGGATGTTTATAGATACAGTGGTAGAACTTTTCAAAGGCAAAAATATGAGTAATTGTCTTACTGACATTCACATTTATTGTTATTTTTGTTATTATTATTATTGAGTATTTGTGTTTCAAAATTTCCTCTGCAGTACCTAAAGGGGTCTATGACAGACACTACAGGAAAGCTTAAAATAGGTATTTTAGCTATAAGGATGCAAAAAAAAAAAAAAAAAAAATAGAAACCCACCGCAGAAAAAAAAATTAGAATCCACCTATCATCTTTTTCTCTGTATGTGTGTTTCTGTGTGTGTGTGTGTGTGTGTGTGTTAGGTGCCGAGTTAGATCTCCAAACTAAATGTCTCCAAAACTTGACCGGAGGATGACATTTCTGTTTTGTGGCAGCTCTTCAGGTTGTGACATTTATTGTTGCTGTTGTGCTTTTTTTCTCTGTACAGGGATAAAAACAACCAGTTTCCCTTGTTTGCACAAAACAGAAGCACCAGGTTTCAGTCTCTGGCGCCTGTGGCCCCTGGCGATGGCAAGGCTGCCATGGGACACGGGGCTCTACTCGCTCACTTTTCAAGCCTTCAGAAAAAGCCTTGCTGACATGGATACCTTCCTGTGAAAAAATCTGACTGGTGAAGCAGCCTGTTTCCTGTATGATAAATGAACAGCACGTACTAACCAGCTCTAATGGGCGGGATACGGGTGAGTGGTTCGAAATTGGTATAAGAATAGGAACAAATGGAATGGACTGAGGGATAGGAAAAATGCCCATTTGCAGTGCATTTCTTGTCACAAGAATAAAGATGGATTTCTCTAAGCACGATGATACCCCCCTCTTGCCCCAGTGGTAGCATTTTTCAAGAGGGTGCTACCACTGCAGTTCTGATTCAATGGGATCAGAATGAAAATGACACCAGGCTTATTTAAAATTTGCATCCCAAATATTTTTTCTTTGCATATTTACACTGTTGATTGGCATTAGCATGCTGTCTGGTACCAGATGAAAGCAGAGACTAAGTTCATCAAAGATAACAAGTAATTCTGAGTAATGACTAAATGGCATTCCTAGATATCTACTCTTAAAAAAGAAAATGAATAGTTCTGGTTGTAATTACCAACTCAGTTTCCATACACTAAGCTAGCATTTATGAATATCGAACTAGATGCTAATTGACTATGTTAGCTATGTGTCAGTTTACTTTTCTAATGCAAAAAAAAATCAGTTGTTATCACTAGAACTGTTTGTTAAAGTTGAAAGGAGATAAATCATTAATAGGAATGTCATTTATTCATTATGGTTAAAATATATATCTCCACTTGTCACTTGGATGAATCTAGTTTCTTTTCTCATCTCAGCTTATTGACATCACAGATGAAAAGAGCTTCTTTACTGCATTCCTGTTGGAGCTTAAAGCCTTTACAATTGTTTATTGATGAACTAGTATTTTGAAAATCAAGACTGCTGAGGCTTAAGATTGTAGTGACAATTACATGGTGTTTTGTTGCAAAGCTAACAATTTGCATGGAATTGATGATAGCTTGGCATTAAGCAAATAAGGTATTATTATTGTAATTTACTTCGGAATTTTGTAGAAAACACTGCCTTGGGCCATTGCACAGATATCTAGACCGTGCTATGGTATCTCCTTCATGCAAAAACTTAACCACTTCAGTACCTTTCACCTTGGCATTTGCAACTGTGCAATGCAAATACAGATCTGCCGAGCCCTGTCCGCACTAAGGCATGGGAGCAACTCCTTCCAGGGGACGAGTTCTGCTGAAGACTGCTTATCTGCACGAAGGAGTTCATGCACCCAGCTCAGAGGACTAACCCTGGAAGACCTGCTGTGAGTATATGTGGCAGCATAAAAGCCTGAAAGATATCGTTGCTAGATGAACAGATTTTTCATCATTTTTTAACATATTTATTGTCGCCTGCCCTAATAGCTACATCCTCCCTAGAAAACAACTAAATACATTCATTGTACTGATCACACCTTGGTAGACCACTGATTTTAAAAGAACACCTGAAAAGCTTGGCACAACAACAGAGAACCAGGCAAGACACTCTTCCTGCGGTACTCAGTACCAGATGCAAGGAACTGCTTTAGGACATTCAGACACTGCATATGCCTGTCCTTAAATTTACCAGTAAGAAAACAATTGTATTCAACACAAAAAAATATGGTGTGGCAAGCAGGCTAAAGCCTGGGAATTTTGAACCTCAGCTCTTACACTGAGCAGCTTTTCACGCATGAGGTGTTTATGGTGTACAGTGGAAAACACTTGTTCTTTCTTGGGAGATGAACTTTAGGCTTTGGTGCTACAACTTCAGGGCTAATCTTTATCTCTCCTAGCTGGATGAGTGCAAGAGAAAAACCAGGAAGGCACTGCCCACTCCAGTGCTGCTCAGTCGTGGGCAGCTTGATGCTGATCTGCATCTTCTTGGAGCATGTGCTTTAAAGGCTCAATGGTGCGTTGGCAGCCTGACCTTCAGAGTTTCAAATTCTTACTGAAAGTCAACAGTTCTTATGTTGGTGAGGACATACAGGCACCCTCGATTCCAAAGCAGGTCCAGCTGGGAGTTAAATTGTCCGTTCAGTGTATCTCTTGACCCAACATCTTTATCAACATGAGCTTTGAATTACATCTTTCAGTTGAAACTGGGCATGTGCTGATGGCACACTCAGCTTTAATAATGAGAAAATGAAAGTCTCTGGTGTCCTGTCAGTTGTCCAGGAACATAAACTCCCCACGTGGAGAGGAAAAAATTTTGCCTCTTCTAATGCCAATTAGTGGTGTGACATCTCAGAGACTGCCAGATCTAAGAAAATATTGCACACTTTGATTAACCTCATGCACCTACATAACCTAGTATTACACTGGGGACATGTATGGATTAATGATACAGATCTCACAAGACAAAATAGGGTTCTTGATGCTTTAATTCACAGAAGTTATTCACTGCTGACTAAGTCAATAGATTAATAATTAAGTGTTTTTGCAAACAGGTATCTTTCCTTCCCATCCCCACATTATCTCTGAAAGCAATGACAGCATATCCATAATTTTCCTTCCTGTTGTTCCCTATTATGACTTTACATGTTGAGTGCACGTAGATGCAATTTCTGTGTTCTGTATGAGCCATTGTTTTGTGTTCTATCACTTAAGACTTTCAAGTATTATTACTTGAGTCACAGGATGCAAATTTCACAAGAGAGCAGTGAAACATTTGAACACCACAGATGAAATTTATTTTGTTTTATTTTCATTTGTATTGAATTTACTCAAATTGCTAACTATTGAGAATGCACAGAGTATACTGTTGCACATCTATTTCCAAAGCATTGTTATTGTTTTCATTATTAATGTTCTATAGTTTAATCCTAAGAAAAAATTTAGAAATGCATTTTTCCTTCATTTAAATCCGCAAAGATTTGTGAATTTTAACCTAGAATAAGATCAAGAGATTTCTTCTGCATGGTATTTCCCAGTTGACTCCATGGTATACTAACTGCAATGACAATGTGTCCTGTGCACCCCAAAACATCACTTGCCAAAGAGCAATACAGTGGATTGAACATTCTGACTGGCCAAGTCACTTTTGTCATTTGGGGTTTCAATAACAAACTGTTAAACAGAAATAAATGAAACTACATAGGTAACACATTTATTATGATCTTTATCCTTATCCTTTATGTATTAAAAATATATTGTTCTGGTAAATATACACCAAAAGGTAAAAAAGTCCAGTGATGCTGCACCCTCTGGGGCAGAAGCTGCTGACAGTAGTCCGATGTGAAAGCCATGCTAAGCCCAGAGGTGCAAATGAAAGGAGAAGCTGACACACTCAGCACAATCTGTCTTGCAAAGGGCTGGAGAATGAAGAATCTTGTTGCTCGTCTCCATGTCTGCTGAAGCATTTTCAGCAGGTACATGGCTACGACAGGTAAGTGTACGAAGGGTGGAAGCAGAGGCAGACATCCCAGGAGGAGTATGGAGTCTGACATATACACGCTGACTTGGAGTTGAGTCTGGCAAGGGATGTGAAGGACAAGCAGAAAGGGTTCTACAAGTTCATAATCACCATGGAAAACATGGCCCTGCTGCTGAATGCATCAAGGGAACTGGTGACATATGATATAGAGAGGCTGAGGTACTCAGTGCCTTTCTTGCCTAAGTCTCTACAGGGAAAACCATCCTTCAGGAATCCCAGGCACTTAAGACCAGAGGGACGATCTGGGGCCAGGAAGACTTACCCTAGTGGAAGAGGAGCAGTTTTGGAAGCACTTAGAACCAAGTGGAAGCACATAACTGCAGAGGCCTGACAGGCTACGCTCATGATGAGGGAGCTGGCTAATATTGCAAGAACATTCTTGATTATCTTTGAATGGTCATAGCAACTGGGAGAGATTACTGAAGACCAAAGGAGAGAAAATATCACTCCTGTCTTCAAGAAGCCAAGAATAGCTATCCAGAGAAATACAGGCCAGTCTCATCTTTGTCTCTATGAAGATATAGGAGAAAATCTTCCTGGAAAGCATTTCCAAATATATGAAGGACAAGAAGGTTATGGGAAGTAGTCAACAAGATTTACAAAGGGAAGAACATGTTTGACTAACCTGACTAGCCTTCTACAATGATATGACTACTTTAGTGGACAAGGGGAGAGCAGTGGACACTGTTTACCCTAAATAAAGACTTCAAATCCTGTAACATCAGCATGGACAAGCTGACAAAATATAGGTCAGAAAAATGGACAGTGACGTGGATTAGAAGGTAGCTGAATAACCAGGTCCAGAGCTTTGTGATCTGTGGTCCAAAATCCAGTTGGAGGCAAATCCCTAGTGGCACAAGTCATGGGCCTCAATACTGGGGCCAGTGAAGGTGTTCAACACCTTCATTAATGACCTCAGTAATGGTGCAGAACACAAGTTCACAGATGATACAAAAGAGAGGAGTGGTTGAAACACCAGATGATTGTGCCACTGTTGAGGGACTTTGACAGGGCAGAGAGGAATCACATGAAGTTCAACAAGGGAAAGTACGGAGTCCCACATACAGAGAGGAATCATTCCAGCGCACACTGGGGGCAGTAAGCTGGAAAGCAGCTTTGCCAAGGAAGACCTTGGATACCTGGCCGATAACAAGCTGACCCTGAGCCAGCAATGCACCCCTGTTGCAATAAAAAGGTCTACAGTGTTCTGGGCTGCATTAGGAGGATGTTGCCAGCAGGTAGGTGACTCCTCCCATGTATTCAGCACTGGTGAGAGCACACCTGGTGTGCTAAGTTCACTTCTGGGCTCCCCAGTGAGAAACAGATTTTGTCTTGCTGGAGCACATCCATCTAAGGGCAATTAAGATGATGAAGGGATGGCAGCATCTCTCACATGAGGAAAGGCTGAGAGATATGGGACTGTTTAGCCTGGAGAAGAGAAGTCTCAGGGGTAAATTATCAATTTATATAAATATCTTATGGAGGTGAGTGAAAAAGACAGGGCCTGGTTCCTGTTAGTAGTGCCTAGTGACTAGAGAAGAGTCAAAGGACACATTAAGCCACATGAAATTCCATTTGAACATGATAAAACACTTTTTTACCATAAAGGTGTCCAAACACTGGATCAGGTTGCCCCAAAAGGTTATGGATACTCCATCCATGGAGCAATTCAAGGTCTGACTAAACATGCACGAGTAGTGGGGTTGGACCAGAACGTCATAGAATCATAGAGTGGCTTGGGTTTGAAAGGACCTTAAGTATCATCTAGTTCCAACACCCCCACCCATGGGCAGGGACGTCATTCACGAGATCAGATTTCTCAGGGCCCCATCCAACCTAGCCTTGAACACTTCCAGAGATGGTACTTTCTAACCTCAACCATTCTGTTATTCTGCAACAATGGATATAATCTGGCTGGTCCATTCTGCGGATTTAGGCATCCTTTTTTGTTTCATTGCCACCTACAATGGGTTGTTTTCATCAGATTAGACTTTTCAACAGATTGTAACTGGAGGTTATGCTTCCAGTGAAGAAAGTGATCAGGATGATATAAGGGAAGGAATCAGCCATGACTTCCAGTTTAATGCAGCTATTTCAGTGTCTAATACATCATCTCGGTGTCAGTCAACAGACAGAGTCTATTCCATGATTTCACAAGGGCAATCAAACAATGGTCACATCATAACAAATTAGGAGAACTCTGTTGGCATTCTCTGTGACCTTAGCTCACCCCAGTGAAAGACAAGTTACCTGAAGGACAGTAACCAAAGAGCCCAACTCAGCAACAAGAGCCCTTTATAAGAAACACGGACAGGGGTAGAACTGAGGAATTGCAAGGCAGAACTTCGATCCCAGTAATTTTGCTGGACTGCTCCACAGGGAGCTGTAGAGAGAGCTAGGAAATCTGACAGTAGACATTCCAGGATCAGTAAGTTTATAAATACTTCCCCTGAACCAAAGTCCCCATTCAGAACACAACTAAACTTCAGGAAAGTCTTAAATCCCATTTTATATGGCTTAGGACCATTTCTTATTAGAGCTAGGAAGACTAGATATAAATCTCTGTCCAAAACAGTAATCCTCTTATATTTCATTACAAGCACCACAAGCCTCTGTGAAGTGGTCTCTATCAGAACCATAGCAACACTGGGTTGTGGCTAAGCTCTCTATCCCAAGTTCAGTCACAGCAAACCCACTAACACATTAAATCTGTGCCTGCCTTTGATTTATTAGTACTCCCTAAGCCTTTCCACAGTCAGGTATGGGTCTGAGGCAGCAGCTAGCAGCTGAGAAGGAAGGTAAAAGATATTCTAGCATCACATCTCTGCTGTGCCTGACTATGGGAGCACTTCATTTCAGGGCACGTTATCTGAACAAGCTGCTGGAGATAGTTCAAACTAATCTGTTATTTTGCCTTCTATTAATTGGATAATGTATAACTCCTGGCTGAAAGCTGGTAACTGACTACAGGGGTTCTTCTGCTCCATCTATGAGAAAATTCAAACAGGTGAATTCAAGATGATTTTTGTCCTAACACGATTCCTAAGTGCTCACATGGGCAATTACTGAATTGCAGCTGTCAGCCATGCCTAACAGATGAGGACCAGCTAAGGATAGCTTCTAACTTTCTCCTCTTGGTTCCATGTGTTCTGATCTTCTCAGCAAAATGCTGATGGCCCTGTTTCGTCCACTGGCTTGTGAAATTTGCACTTAAGCTCCAAGGAGAGTTTGACTGGACTAAACTACTCAGGTTAGACCAGTCTCTTTGTCTTTTAGTTGCCTGGGGCACGAAATGTCCTGTGCTGGGACTGTCTGCACCTACCCAATGGCTCTCCAAAAACAGACACTGCCTTTAAAAACTCTGAAGTTTGTTTTAGCCTTTGCTACTGGCAGGAAAACTCAGCTTTTTGATGGTAACCTATGAGACAAAGGACAAGACTACAAAAGTTTGGTGCTTCATTTTCAGCAAAGTCAGTGCATACTTCCTGGGAGATGGCCTTTCCCAGTAGTCGCTTCTGACTGTACCTGCTTAAGATTATTACTGCACACAAGTTGCTGTTGATATACATTTGTTTGCTATTCATTCTCCACATGCATATTTTCTCCCCTCACTTTTGCATACATATACATACAAATTTTTGTTTCCAGCAAGCAAGACGGTCAAATAATAGCTCTGTACTTACTCTTTTTTAAAAATAAATGACAGTTAGGAACATACCTATCATCCTTTCAATAGGATAGTAGACTACAAAATAATACTCTGCAAATTAAGAATAAATGCTTCCTTTTTTTCACACAAAATTTGGTATAAATTATTTTGAAATTATTCTTTAGCTAAAAATGCCATTGAGTTCTTCCACTGTTGCACTCAGCAGCTGTGCAACAAATACACTGTTGACTTGTCACAAGTAGCCATGGCTATTTGCTGTCAAACTTTTAAGGGAGTGCTATTATATTCTACTTGCTTCCTGTAAGCAAATAACAACTTGCAGGGAAAAAAACCAGGGATTCATGTGGCATTGTCCGTGTGGTTAGTGTTTCTCTTTAGCTCCAACAGCACCACACAGAGGTTTGTGCTGGTGAACATACTCCCACTCAGAGTTCAGTAATTATTTTTAGAACAAGCTCTGGATTTCGTGACTATTTTTGTTGTTAGAGAGCCATCTTGTGGTGGACCTTATTGATAATAAGTAATAAATTTTTTTAAAACCCAGTATATTACAGTTCAGAAATTGTTGGCTATAAAGACTCCGGTGGTTTTGCATCTTCCATGTATCCACTCTTCTAAAAGCTCCTTTTGAAATGGAAATAACCTAATCTCAAATTGCATTTCTGAGTTATAACACTATTTGTTAGGGACTGGGGAAAAGGACATATTTCTCTTCCTTTAGAAAAAAAAAATAATTAAAGGGGTTTGGAGTGCAAACAAATGGCTACAATTTACAGCATAGTTTTATCTCTTTCTAACACCCAATGTACTGATCAAAGCAGGAGGCAGGTGGTGTAGCTCTGTTAATGAGATATGTGATTTTTTGCAGCCACTAGACTTATAAAATATTATGGAAACCATTTAAATTCAAATAGGATTTGTTGTTACTGAAGTTTTATAAAAAATTGATCTTTAAAAATAGTAAAAGTACACGTTGAAATGTCATCCAGGATGCTGACAGATTACAAGAGTTTTCCAGTGGCAGGGACATTTGACATCACACTTCAAATTCCTGTTTTCAAATCTGCAGTTAACTGAAAAAGATTGACACAACTGAACAACAGTTAACAAACCAAATCAGAAACATCTTTGAATTTTGGCGGATTTCTCCTTCCATAAGATGCAAATCCTTGCACACTGCTACATAACAAAATAATGCAGTGTGCAAAATATCACTGAGCTTCCAAAGAATCAGTGTTTAGAGGAAAGGCAAAAACCACATCCTTTGATAAAACAGAATGCCTCTATGCATTGAAAATTCCCCCCTGCAGCTTTGAATGAGACCCTAACATTTTTTCCTGTATATATATAACTGCTCTCTTGTCCATTAATAAGCTGTAATTATCTATTGTCCTTTCATTGAAAGGAAAAAAGCACCATGTAGCCAAAGATCATTAGTGGTCCACCCTCTGCTATCAGTGAAGTCAGTGAAAATGAAAAGGTAATTATAGAGGGCCTTTAGAGTAGTATATAATGATTAACATCTTTTCTAAAATAATTCAGGTTTAACTTTTAAAAACCCCCACAGTATTATGCAATTGCTTCTGCGGGACATATTTAATCTCCTTTGCTCATCTTGTCTGATATTTGTTCCAGGCGGCCAATAGGCTTTCATTAAAAAAAGTCACAGGATACGGACCACTTAAAATTCAACTGGGGGAGGAAAAGCCCAAGGAAAAAGCACCAATGATAGGGTTAACCCTGAAGAACAGAATAGTCTGTACTAGATTAGAATATTTCCTTTGGGAGGGACCTGCAATGGTCACGTAGTCCATCTGCCTAAAGAGACAAACTGCTTCAGTGCACAGACTGGAGAGTGGGCACATGTGAGTCTCAGAACAATGCTGAGTGCTTTTAGCTCAGACTTTCCCTAAGCAAGTAATGAACAGTCCATGGAAGGCAAAGCTATGAACACTGGCCACTGCTGGAAAGGTATTCTGTTTTCTTTCAAATTTCCTAAGAGTTAGGAGTCAATAAACTGAGCAGGGATACCTACAGACCTCATGCTGACATTGCCCCATACCTTTCTGCATCTTTCAATCATATCTCCACATGCTTTTCATAGCATAGCTATGGAAAATTAAGACAGTGTTCTAGCAATGCTCTCCTATTAATGTGTGTACTGGCAAAGTCACTTCCCTGTTTCCCTTTCCTCCTTTCTCCTAAAACATAGCCTTAATGCTTGATTTCAAGATGAAAATTCCATTTCACCTACACTGAACTTTCAGCTATTCTTTGAGTCACTCATCTACCAAGACAGAGAGTAAGCAAGATCCAATCCAGTTGGAACCAGTTGGATCCAATCCAGTTCAGATATGCTCGAGATGGCCCCTAAAGAGTTAATTATAATACAGTGGACAGCATAGCCAAAGCCACATGCCAAGACCATGTAGCCCTGCTGAAGAGTACTCAGTGCTGGCAAAGACTTTGCTGTGAACTGTAATGACTCCTAGTTACAGATGTGTCTCTTCTGAATCACAGTTCTTTGGACTCTGTAATTGCATTTAATTAGGTAATGAGGTCCTCTCTGTAAAGCAACTTGTATTCATTATACTCCCTGGTCGATCTTTATGTCATCTTTAAACCATCCAGGCGAAGATTCTGTATCATCATCTACACAATTGATTTTAAAAAGAGCATTGAAGTGCTTTAATGACCCCTTTGGAACCTGCTCAAGGTATCCAGCTCTGACAGCCTGGTATCTGCTGCATTTCAAGACCTCTTTAATCCAACTTTAATTCTATATGCTGTGCACAATGGTTGTCTCATGAGAATCATATCTTTTATTTCAGAATGTGCTTTATTATATCAAACCCACTGGAGAAATCCAACACTACCATATCAATACAACTGTCTTGTTCCATCAGATCCACAGTTCACTATGAAATAAACACGACAGTTTGTTTGGAAATATCTGCTTTCCATGAAATTATGCTTATTGACAGTTTAAGCTTATGATGTTATTGGTAACAAAATTAACTTTTTTTTACTTTGTATGGGGTTTTAGCAAATAAGTAGATCCCCAAGTTTCCTTCTCTTTCTCTAAAAAAATGCTGGAAATCTTCACTGGCATGTCCTCAGATTTCCAAGTTAATTTGAAAATTAGTGTTATTTAATATAATTTCAAAAATAACTTTAACAGGACCTTAATTATTGATATAAATACATTTAATTTTAAAATAGCTACTAGATATTCTCCTTTCTACCTTCCTTAGGTAGAGTAAATGTTTTGTCCCATCTAGAAAATAAGATGTTTGTTGTGGTGATCTTGTCATTATTGTCATAAAGAAGACACCTTCCCTACAAATAAAGGTCTCCACCTTGTAATTTGGCAGCTGTGTGATCAGCCACAAATCTGCCATTTACACACTAATTTCTGAACAGTGACATTCACTAAGCATGTCTTTTGGTGAGGCTTCCCACGCATAGCTGAAAATAACACCATTAAATAACTGATGGTTTTCAGGAATTTAGAATTTAAAGTTTTGACCCCACACAGCTGGTCACTGTTCACTGGAGCAGGCTCTGCCACAGTGCCTCTTCCATAATCCAGACATGATTGAAAGCTGTTTTTCTGGCAGACCTCTAGAGAAGGGAATAATGCAAGCCATTAGAGTGTTCCCCAAATCATTCTCATTTTTACTGCTGGGAAACAAAATGTGCACTACAAAGTAGTGACATGGACAAGATGAACTTGACAATTCCCACCTCCAGAACATAAAACAGTGCTGCCAGTATGAATACTGGATGCCAAGTCTCTTGCTCTGAAAAAGGAGAGGAAATCTGCAGAAGAGAACACTGGATGGCCCCGAACCTGGCAGTGGCTGTGAAAAACAAGGGTTTCAGAAACATGGATGGGAATATCATGCCTGTTCCACACAACTGGTAGCAACCTGCACTTCCTAGCTAGTGGTTAAAATGAAACACTGATGGATTTTCCCTATACTAAAATTACAGGTGGAAAAAACTAACTTCCCATTAGCTTAAATGGATTGGGGATATACCATTGCAAAATAGAAAATTGAGAGTGTTTTGATCCACATTAAATTTTCTAGGTCATAACATCATTCTGGGATATATAACTTCCACCTTGCAAATAATGAGAGGGGAAAGCAAAGGCTGAGCACACAGGGGTTTATGGTTTCTAAACTTTGCTTCAGAATCTTACCCATGCTCTTACAATGACATTGCTCCCTTGGGCTTTCTGTCACCTAAATATATATTCTCTTGTGACAATCTTTACATGAGTAATTAATAGAGAGATATTTTACAGAAGGGATGAATCTCTTCACCTAGACTACTAATTTTCTATATTGCACAGTTTCCTCAAGCATTACTTTTTTTTCAAACTTTGAAAATAATGTGGGTACAGCTTAATTCTTAAAGTCATTTCACTGACATGAAGAGAACAATTGTAGTCTTGCAATATTTTGTCTAAATCTCTCCGAAACCTTTGATAATGCTCAGTTCTGCTTTTCAACATTAGTTTCACATCTTTATTGTCCTTCCTACTGAAAAAAAATGGTCTACTTGAGTCAAAGGAAAAATGAAATTTCATCTCTTCTTCATTAGAAAAGAGAACAGGGGTATCAAACACGCATAGGAGCAATAACCCTACTTTCTTTATATTGCATACTTTATTTCAATGTTTCATTTATCCTAATGTGTTAATATAGACAAACTATCAATGCCCTTTAATTCTATTTCTTGTCCCATATTTATTTCCAAACAAGTCATAGAACCACAGAATGTCCTGAGTTGGAAGTGGCCCACAGGGATCATCGAAGTCCAACTCCTGGCCCTACACAAGATACCCCAAGAGTCACACCATGTGCCTGAGAGCATTGTCCAAATGCATCTTGAACTCTGTCAGGCTTGGTGCTGTGACCACTTCCCTGGGGAGCCTGTTCCAGTGCCTAGCCACCCTCCCAGTGAAGAACTTTTTCCCAATATTCAACCTAAACCTCCCATGACACAACTTCATGCCATTCCCTCAGGTCCTGTCACTGGTCACCACAGAGCAGAGATCAATGTCTGCCCCTCCTCTTCCTCTCACAAGGAAGTCGTAACTGCAGTGAGGTCTCCCCTCAGCCTCCTCTTCTCCAGGCTGAACAGACCAAGTGACCTCAGACACTCCTCATATGGCATCCCCTCAAGGCCCTTCACCAGCTTGGTGACCCTCCTTTGGATGCTCTCTAGGAGCACAATATCTTCCATATCTTGTGGCACCCCAAACTGCCCCCAGCACTGGAGGTGAGGCCGCCCCAGCTCAGAGCAGAGTGGTTCAATCCCCTCCCTTGCCCGGCTGGCCATGCTGTGCCTGGTGAACCCCAGGACAGGGCTGGCCCTCCTGGCTGCCAGGGCACTGCTGATTCATGTTCAACTTGCCAAAGACCAACGATTCCAAGTTCCTTTCCATGGCACTGCTCTTCAGCCTCATTCCCCAGGCTGTACATTCATCCAGGGTTGCCCTGCTCCAGGTGCAGAACCCAGCACTTGTCCTTGTTTAACTTCAGATAGTTGGTGTTAAACTTCATACAGCAGTCCATCTTGTAGAACACAGAAATATAGGTTTGTCAAGCACAGCAAAACTGCAGCTGTTTACATGAAATTTGATGTAGCCATGAGCTTCCATTTGTCTGTGGATAGGTGACTCACATGGGTTTGTGATTGCCATTGGCATTTCATTCTTAAACAGTATTTACAACTATCCTGGACAGGCTTGTTTAAAACTAGAGATTTGCAGTATTTTTTTCTATTATAACCATGCAGAAAAAACTTTATTGTTCTGTTCCTGTCTGTCCTTAATCTGCAGTTGCATGTGCAGAATTAGCAGGTAATGAATTATATTAGGAAGGATTGAGTGTTAACTGTAAGAACCCAGCTCTTCCCACGTTGTTTATAAAACAATAGTTGTCACATTTAAGATTATAATGAGCATCAGAGCTAAAGTGAGATTATAAACTTTTAAGTGAACCTTAATTACATTTTTCAATTTTCAGTAATTGCCTGACAGTAAATCCCTCCTATGCCAGTCAGATTAGAATATGAGAGGCCTTTTTGTGCTCTCCTTTCTTAAAACACGGGGAAGGCTTTTTGCAGGATTTTCTTGATACCTTTTATTCATCATGTCAGTAATTGAGGGCTCAAAACTAAGTGGACGAGGAAATGCTCCTCCTAATTACACAACATAACATCTCTACCATATTTTCAGCGTTATTCTCAGTTATTCAGATTACACTGCAAAGCAAAAGGCCTCAAATTCTGTTTGATACTATGAATAATTCACATAATTCCTCTAACTCACTAAAGAAGAGACTGTAACATTTGCTACAGTGAATAGGCAGCACCTAGTGGTCTTGAAATGCATAAACAGTTCACTTTCTTAACAGTAATTTTCTTTCTTAACAGTAAGAATTAACTGACTTTCTCTGGGGTCTAGATCTTTATCTAGAGTGAATTTATCCTTTAGTATTTCACAGACAAATACCAGAAAGAAAAAACTCTTGAGGTTTTAAAAGTCATTGCTTACAATAAAGCCAACCCATATAAAGACTGCATGTTTTACAAAATAATCTACTACTCCTTATAGTGAGCAAAGTATTTTAATGTATTCTTCTAATTGTAATCCTTCCATATTTAAATCAAGTCATATTTAAATCAAGTTAATCACCATAATTAGCAATATTGATTATCAAACCTCAGAGTTTATTTATCTTTATATTAATCAAAATTTTGAAAACTATCTAACAATAACTCTGAAATTGCTAAGAAAGGCACAGAATTAAAAGTAAGGAGAAAGCCTGGTCAGTCAAGCTTTTTATAACAACCTGAGGTCCATAAGATTGCATACTTTGAAGGTTTGTTTCACATTTTATCATCTTATAGTAGTCAGAGATTATTGGATCATTAGCTTAAATTTTAATGTAAGAATTTGTTTGTAGGTCCATTTATGTTAAGGGTTTATTTTTTGCACTCTACTGAGTTTCTCGTTTCAACAGCAAATGTATTTTACTTGAAGCATTCCTAGGAATGGGACTGAGGTAGATATGGTTGCATCAGGACAACTGCTCTGAACATTTTTTAGTGTACTTCAGAACTTTATTAGAAACTTCAACCACAAAAAAAAAAAAAAAAAAGTATGCACGAGTTTGATTCCATTGATGTCAATGAAAATTTTTCTGTGAACCAAGAAATTCAGCAAAATATAGTCCTAAGTCAGCCTTCCACTGGGGATAAGGAGCTGCTTACCTTCCTTCCCAGGACAGACGAGAGTTCCTGTGGCAGACAAAACCATGGCAATAGCTAAAGGGTATTTGGTGTTCTGCATGTCCAAATTCGTTAAAAAATGAAGGCCAAGTGAGTGCCTGCTTCTCCTGCTTATTTCCTTCCAGTTGTCCCAAGAGTCCCTGCATATGTAGAAGTTAATTCTGCTCCCAGGAAGATGTGGAAAGCTGTTCATCCCTGCATGAAGAAAGGCATGGATTACATGTGTAAAGCTGTTCTCTATGTGCAAAGGAAAACCGACTCAGAAGTGACCGTGACCAGAATGCAGCCTATTAACTCTCACACTAATGGTGCTAGTAAGAAAGTCCCTCCCTCACATAAAATCCTTTTATTGTCTTTGTTCAAATTTTAATGTACAATCAGGAAGCCAAACTCCATGCTGAAATCAATGAGAAGACCTGCTTAAAATTGATAGTACAATAAAGAATTCCCAGAGTTGTTTATGGTAGGAATTTTCCTAATTTTTATTTCTTTTCTTCTTGGATTTAATCATACTCAGTATGACATGTTGACACAGGGTGATAAACATCCCACGCATGTAAGGAATTTCTCAAAAGTGAGACTAATATGGATGCAATAATGCTAATATTGAATAATAAGGGGGAAAAATATACTAAGGAACTAAAGCAGGGTGTGATATCACTCAAAATTGCTATTTTCCAAATCTTAAAATGGGTTCTTGGCCTAGGAAAAGCTTTCTTTCAGTTCACTCACACAGTAAATACAATATTCAAGTCTAGAAAGGAACAAACTTCTTAAAAAGGAGGTTTATTGCTCAGATTAAAAGCTGTTCAGAGAGTACATCCAAAACTCAGAGCACTGCAAGGGAAAATTATTCAGAGTTGATGAAGTTTCTGAAAAAAGGAGATAAAAGGTAATAGTTTCTTTTTGAAAGAAAAATACAGAAGAGAAAAAAAGAAGTTGCAGATAGGTATCTTTTCACAAGCTCATATGGTAGAAAGAGGAGCAATGAAGCTAACAGAAGCCACTGAGTTGATTTATATTTGATAAGAGATTGTTTTAGGATATTAATCTGCTATGCACCTTGAAGAAGCTCTATAAAACTCTGAGCTCTCTGGGGAAGAAAGATGTTAGCTATACCCCTGTGCTTAGCATTTCTTCCAGCATAGGTCAAGACTACTATTTCTTGGATCACTCTTCCAAAGTGCTATAAATTTTCCAATGTACTAAGCAGAAGCCTTGAAATCCCACTTTTAGACCACTCTGGCATCATAAGCTTCCAGTCCTTGTCTTGTGTCCACTTTGACTGCTATTGTGTTAAAAATCTTCTTGCCACCCTTTCCAAAACAGTGTATTTCAAGCAGTTTATAAAGGGAATCCTCAAGATTTAACACAAAGATAACCATCTAAAATTTTTCCAATCAGTCTCAAAGTGCACACAGCCAAAAATACCAAGGCCTCAGTTTCCCACCTGTAATGTGGGCATAACAGTATCCCTTTAGATGTGTACTGAAAGGATAAATAAATTATAATAGTAACATAGTTCAGATGTGATGGCATAAGTATCACAGAATAGCCTGTGAGAAAGATTGATTAAAGAGACATTCAAATTAACTATACTGCTGTAGTCAATTGAGTAGCAAGAGTTCCTTCCACTGGAACAGTGAGAAGCCAGTCAATATTCCATCAATATCCTTTAAGTTTAGAGGGACTGGGTTTGACAGCCAGGGAAGCTGATCTATCCAATCAGCCCTGCTCTGCCCGCTCCTCTCTCCAAAGGAATACTTCATGTATTTTCTTTTAAATAATTCTCTTGAAATAAATTCCACCTGGATCAAACCTAGAATAGCACAAGCTGTAGCAGAAGGCAAAAAAAGCCTTCATGAAAAGAAAGAGTTTAGGCCTGGGGCATGACAAATGACATATAGGGGACATATAGTAAAGGCTGTACATTGGAAATTAAATGGACAGACACAAAGTGACATCTCCAAACAGCTCCCCACATTGAAGCAAGCCTCCCTTGACATTTCTAAACATAAACATGTGTTGGCTACCCAAAGAGCATCTGGGATGTAAAAGAGGGATATAAATTTTAGCTACAGTTTGCCCTAAGAACACAGCTGAATCTTGTATTAAAATAGCTTTTTTTTCATACATATGTTTATTAATAAAATGAGAGGTTTGGGGAATTTTTTTTCCCTTTTGTTTCTTTGCTTTTCATGAGGATAGAAGGTGTTTTTCTATTTCATCCCTGCTGCTGTAGCAACCCTCTGAGTTCTGCTCCAACCTTTTTTCTGCTGGCCAATTTAATTTGTAATGAAAACATTGCAACTCAGACTACACTACCTACAAGAACATCAATTATTTTTCACCAAACAATTACAAGGAAATCAAAATCCCATCTCTTTCTCTGCTTTTTGATCTAGTTTTTGATTGGTTTTTTTCACCCATGTTCATCTTTTCTTTGAGTTTATAAATCAGTTGAAGTGCAGGCCAGGATATCCATAAAAGTTATACAGCTTCACCAAAACTTT
This sequence comes from Daphoenositta chrysoptera, assembly GCA_013397915.1. NCBI lineage: Eukaryota > Metazoa > Chordata > Aves > Passeriformes > Daphoenositta > Daphoenositta chrysoptera. Next base: position 1,081,445 of record VZRO01003464.1, read on the forward strand.
TTATATAGTAATATCAGTATATTCTTATGTCTGTATGTATGTATGTTGGTAAGATTTTACTGATGCACATACACTTAATACATCATATATACAGGCTCCCATTTAGGGAAAGTGTATGAACCATATCAAAATAAATCTCTTTATAAAACTAAGAGCATTTACACAGTGAATGGTAACAGTATTTTGGTTCTAAAAAATTGCACCCTCAGTCAAATTGATCCGTGTTATAACCCTGCAGCTCAGATCCCAACACCTTCTATCCCTGAAATCAAATACATTTTTAAAGCTTATAAAAAGAGTTGAACTCACCTGAGGGGAATGCAAATAATTAAAATTGCATTCAATCTTCATTCAGAATAAGCAATCTATATTAAAGCATCAGTCTCTCTAAACTTCCTTCCAAGCAACGGATTATATTGTCTGATTTAAAGCAGTAGAATTCAGAAAACCATTTTGAAAACTTTTTCATCAGCAGCTATTGATGGTATTGTCTGTTTTCTAAGAAAATCCAAGCCCAGCTATTAGGAAAAGAAAAAACCTTGTTCTGTTTGGAGTTTAGTAGTTAAGGAGTATGACAAACTCATTTCTGCAGTACTGCAGGTTGTCCAAATGCTTTGGTTTTTCTGAAATTTGTAGTTGATCTTGATAAACAAGAACCTATTGCTCTGCTGGTTGTTTTGGGTTAATGGCAAGGCTTTGGGTCTATTGGGTGGGTTAATGGTAAGCTGAACATGAGTCAGCAGTGCCCTGGCAGCCAGGAGGGCCAGCCCTGTCCTGGGGGGCATCAGGCACAGCATCGCCAGCGGGGCAAGGGAGGGGATTGAACCACTCTGCTCTGAGCTGGGGCGGCCTCACCTCCAGTGCTGGGGGCAGTTTGGGGGGGCCATAATATAGGAAGGACATGAAACTATGAAGTGTGTCCTGAGGAGAAAGACCAAACAGTGAAAGGCCTCAAGGGCAAGATTTACAAGGAGTAGCTGAGGTCACTTGGTTTGTTCAGCTTGTAGAACAGAAGGCTGAGGGAGCACCCCATGGCAGTCTACAGCTTCCTCGAGGTGGGCAGGAGAGGGGGAGGTGCTGGTCTTCTCTCTGTGGTGCCCAGCAAGACACGAGGGAAACAGACTGAAATTGCATTAGGAGAAGTTCAGATTGGACATTCATGTAATGTTCTTCACTGAGATTGCAGTCTGTCACTGGACCGGCTCTCCCGGGCAGTGGTAAGAGCACCAAGCCTGTCAAGAGTTCGAGGGGCATCTGGATGACATTTTTACTCACATGATTTAGTCTTATTAGGAGCTGGGAGTTGAACTTCATGACCCTTATGGGTCCCTTCCAACTTGAGACATTCCATGGTTCAATAATTCTGTGATTCTATGATACTCAGTAGTTGACGGTGCATGTCAGTGTAGAAAAGCTGAAAACAGATGCTGAAGGAAAGGTCTGGATGCCAGGAACTAGCTAACATGAAAAATCCATGCATGCTTAGTGAGATGACTCCACCAAATAGACAAAGAGATAAAAAGGAAGAGTGGTAATAGCTGGCAACAGACTGGAGGCACAAAGGAATTCACTTCATGTTGGCAGGTTCTCTGCAGCTGTGGACTAATCGGGAAAAAGCTCTTCTGCTGAACAAATGATACAAACCACTCGAGGCTATGCAATTGAAGCCTGGTATTCACAGTTCAGTTCATTTAATGAAGGACTGAAAATATTGATGTTGCTGACTATCTGTGTGCAGGTACAGGAATAGAGTGGTCAGCATAGATTTGCTTGAATTACCTTGTTTGACAGTGAGTTGGTAGAACACAAAATAACATGAGGAATTGAGGCTACCCTAATGACCAATAATGAATGGGCAGAAACAGTCTACAACACACCTAGTGGCCTGCACCCTTTAGGAAGAGCAGAGCAGCCTTGAGGATCTCTCCGAGTTACAGGTTTGGGAGAACATTATAATTCTAGAAGATGGACCTAAGGGATAAAAAAAGTGAATTCAAACCAAAAAGGTTATCTTGTCTTGATGCTGTACTTGCTAGATTATTTCACTCTCAGTGATGAATTTCCCCTTCAAATACCTAAGTATAACATTACATATAATCAGTAAGGAGAGGGTGGGGTGAGTGTAATGCACAAGAAGTGTCTGTTAAGTTTTTCGTTTATTTGTTTTAGGCTTTAGACCATTCTACCTGTTTGAAGAACTGCCAGTTTTTCTTGTGATGAAAATTAGTGACAATTAAGAAAAATGTTAAATTGGTTCTACTTCTCATTGTATTTGTGAGGAGCTTTTTACTTGCTTGTTTGGGAATTTTTGTTTGGGATTTTTTTTCTATTTTTGTTTGTTTATTTGTTGTTCTTGGAAACTTAGCCTCACTGTCAAATAGTCTCATTTGCTCAAGAAAATTAGCTGTTGAGAAAGTCATTCCTGTATGGCAATGGTTTCCTAAATGTAACCCCCAATTTCACATTCCCTTAACAAATGTCCTTAGCTAACAAATGGTAGTGAGAATATAGAAAATGGGACCAGATGTTCTCACATCTCCACCAGCTTTGGCTGTCTGTACCTCTCATGTTCAAAATATTTTATCCTACATGTAGATTTCAGATTCTCTTAAAACCATGAATCCCTCCTACCTCTGGAAGAGAAGCTGTGGATGCCTCATCCCTGCAAGTGCTCAAGGCCAAGTTAGATGGAGCTCTGAGCAACCTGGTGGAGTGAAAGGTGTACCCGCCCATAGAAGTGTGATTGGAATTAGATCATCTTAAAGGTCCCTTCTAACCAAGGCCATTCTATGATTCTGCACCCTTTGCCGCCCGATGCATCTGAAAAATCTGTATTCTCTGAACTCTAGGTCCTCAGAGCTTGAAGAGATAGAAATTTCCTTAAAAACTACAGTGAGCAACACTCATCCCAATCATTTTCCCCTCGCATGATTTATTAAACTACTTCCTCTGTAGCCATATTTTTCTTTGCTTGGAATTTGAACAACTGAGCTGGCACAGAAGGTTGTTATGAAAAAGTCGGTGCCCAGGAGTGAGCGGGTACCGGGTTCAGAAATTTGACAGTGAAATCCATCCCTGGATGACCCCAAACGCACGAGTGCTACCACACACAGGGTGTCTGCCCAGGGCTGGGGTCTGCTTGACTACTAAGGTAAATTTAGGCGGGACAAAATTAGACAATCACAAAATCAAGAATTGCAGAACAGGTCAAGTAAGGAGGGACCACAGTGGGTCATCTGGTCCAACCTCCCTGCTCAAGCAGGGTCATCCCACAGCACATTGCAAAGGATTGTGTCCAGAAGGCTCCTGAATAACTCCAGTGAGGAAGATTCCACATGTCTCTGGGCAACCTGTTCCACTGCACGGTCACTGCACTGTGAAAAAGTTCTTCCTGATGTTCGGGTGGAACTTTCTGTGCATCAGCTTCCCCCGTTGCCTCTTGTCTTATTTCTCGGCACCACGGAGAAGAGCCTGATCTTCTTGGCACCCCCTCCCTAGATATTTATATACACCCTCTCAGTCGTCTCTTCTTGAGGCTTAACAAGTCCAACTCCCTCAGCCTTTCCTCGTAAGAGCAATGCTCCGATCCCCCAAGCATCCTCGTTGCCTCTCCGCTGGAGTCCCGGCCGTCCCGGCGGAGGCAGCTCCCACGGGGAGCTGGAAGCGAGACGTGGCTGGGCAGCGCCGGAGCGCGCCGCGGCTCCCCCGGGCGGGGCCGGGGCCAGGCTGACCGCGTAGGCCGCGCTCCGCACGCC
>VZRO01003464.1:1085449-1138720 GCA_013397915.1 Daphoenositta chrysoptera
GCAGTCGCGCCGCAGGAAGCAGCCGCCCCGCCCGGCCGACTTCAAGCTGCAGGTGATCATCATCGGGTCGCGGGGGGTGGGCAAGACCAGCCTCATGGAGCGATTCACCGACGACACCTTCTGCGAGGCCTGCAAGTCCACCGTGGGTAAGGGAGCGCGTCCCGTCCCGTCCCTGGGGAGGGGGCTCTCCTCCTCCCTGTGCTCTCCGGGCCCGGCCCCGGGAACGCGGGGCTCGGTGCGGCGGCCGCGCTTCCCTGGCCCCTGTCCCGCCTTTCCCCAAGCGCGGGCCCGCTCCCCGCGTGCCAGGCGTTCCCTCCCAGACCCTTCCCTCCTCCGGGGCGCGCCGTGGTCCCCGTCCCCTTCCCGCCCAGGGCAGCGGGATTGGGTCTCCCCGGGTGGGTTTCTCGGCCGTGGGAAGCTCAGGCGCTTGATTGGTGCCGGACTTCACAGCTCTTCTTGGAAAGATCGTGTCCTAGTTATCTTTGCGAGTTTGGAGAAGCTGCCGGCTGTCTTGTTTCAGCCTTGGTAACGGCAAACAGTTTAAACAAGAAATTAGGCATGGTTGGTAAAGCAGGTTTTTGTGCTTAAGTCTTAGATGTTGCGTGTAAGGAGACAGAAGCATTTCAGGAGTTGAAAAGTTGCAGTGTGTATTCTGTTGTACTCTTCTTCCAATGGATTCAACCACTCTTCTAGACCGCAGTCAGATTAACTCCAGATGGCTGCTGTGGCTTCATGAAGAGCCCCCTGTGATGTTAGATCCGAGGTTAATGTTTTGTTTCTTGAGAACACTGCGTGTTTGGCTCTTCATACAACTAACTAGAGAGCAGGCTCCTAGCTCTGTAGCGTGCTGTCTTATTCATGGTTTAGTCATCTGTGCGAGTCTTGGAGGTAATTTAATGTCTGCTGTCTTTTAATACACAAGTGTATAAAGGGAGGAAAACAAGCTAGTTAGTGTGCGTTGTTATTAGAGTGCTACCCTTGGAGTTGAACTCTTGAGTATTGCAGCAAGGTGGTTGTTAAAGTCTGTGTCACTGGAAAATATGTATGCTTAATTGTAGCTTGGAATCTGAGGAAATTTATAGCATCTGATGAAAAGTGATTATATTGCCTTTTGGAAGCTGAGTTATTACTATCCAAAACGATCTTCCTGTAACAAAATAATGCACAGTTGCTCATACTTTCGTTTTAATATGTGTTTTACCAGTTATTTAATTCTTTCCTACGCTAAGAATCCAGATATGATGGTGCAGATTAGCACTGTTATGTTGATACAATTTTTTGAAGTTGGCAACTTAACCTTGTAGAAGTTAGAAAGACGGTGATAGCATATCAGAGGCAGTAATGCTCAAGGGATGTGTTATAATGAAGAAATGGTGATGGCTTCTCTAGATGAGCAGATTAATTAAATTTATAGCACAACTGAAGTACAACTAATAGAGGAATGTATTCTTTATAAATTCTCCAGGTCTAGACATTGATTTCAACTCCCTGCATCTTGTTTAGGTTGACCCACATTAAGGGTTCCTTCAAGTCTGGGTTGCTCTCTGTAACTGGGGTTAGTTTCCTGCTGTGAATCTTGGGAAGTGAGGGGAGGTGGTCTAGACCCCGGTCCAGACTTCCAGGCTGGTGCCTTTTTAAAAAAACTGATTTCCTAAATAACTGAGACAGTGATTTAAGCAGAGAAGCTTCCTTATTTTAGAGAAGAAACAGGAAATAAGTAGTGATATGCTGCTAGACAGAAAGTTACATAATGTTTGTTGTACAAAATGTGCCAACATAAAGGAGCATAGGGAAATCAACTTGTGCCAAAATACATCTAGAAGGACTTGATAGTAATGGCATTCTTTCAAGGTCCTCAGACTAAACTTGAGAATTGCTGAGATTTCCCCAGATCTTTTGACTGCTAAATGAAAGAGCTTTTCAATAGTCAGCTCATACTCTGCTTCTTTTGCACTATAAAGTAAGAAAAAGTAACCTCTGCTATTTACATTTCATATAGAGTGAAAATAACCTGCACTCCAAAACAACCTGAGTCTAATACAAAGTTGATATCATAAAGCTCTTCCTTTGTCACCACTTAACTACAGTGGTTTTCAAGAATTGCAAGTGGAGAATGTGTTTTGAAACATTAGTGTAAACCCTGTGACTGATCCAGTTTCAGAGGAAGTTATGTAAACTGTATATATCTTGAGATTAAATTTCAAAAGGCTATGTAACCAACCAAAAAACTGCATGTTGTTTTATGTACCTTATATTAGCAAAGCTGTATTTAAAATGGAATGCTGGAACACGTATTTATTTCTTGATATTAATGGTCTCAACCTTACTTTCATGCTTTTATACTAAACCTGTGGACGTATAGGACTAAGAGAACAACATTTAGCACCTTAAGCTTTTGTATGAAAGCAGAGGCTACTCAGAGGACTTCCTCCGACAGTGAAAGAATGCAAATGTCCAAAGACCTTTTTTGTCTCCTGTCCCTAAGTGCTGATAATAGTGCTGTGTCATTGAAAATTGAGTGTTTCTGCAGAAAAGGGAAGATGTGGATTCAATTAAGAAAGATGCAGTATTTAAATGCTAATTTAAGAAGACTACGTTGCCAGATTGGTAAAGAAAATTCTGTAATGAAAACACATCAACATGTCTTCAGTCTCAGCTCAGATACGGAACTTCTTTGAAAGTGTTCAGAAATAGCTTGGCAGATTTCAGTACGGCACACAATGTGCTGTTGATCTAAAATTCTTTTGATGTATTTATTTTGGGCATTAAATTACTTGCATGGAATATTGTGTCTCCTTAAATCTGCTGTTTACATAGCACTGAGAATACCCAATATGCTCAAATATTTACTGATTTTTGAAAAATGTAAAATTACTCTCTCCATGCCAGTGTCAAATCCACTGTCTTTCTGTAATGTTCAAGGGTAATATTGGCATCATATTAGCTTTGTCAACAAATATAAATCTACACTTTTAAAGTAAAATTTGATCTCCATTTATTATTTGTTGCCTCACCCCATGCACCTGCATTATTCACACAGGAGCAGAATCCAAAGCTATCACTCGAAGGTTTTCCAGAGTTGACAAATAAAATATGCCAAATATGGTGTGAAAAAGGATGATCTTTCCAAAGGTAGTGGATACTCATTGCCCCATTTGTAAGAAGATTCAAGGATGGGGATGAAGAAAAAGTGTTGGCCTCTGCTTATTCCACCCCCTTATCCCACCCCAACTAGTTCTTACCCTAAAAGAAATACATCCTAATTCGGATCTCCATAGTGGTGATGTTAAATTTATATATGTATATATATTTAATGGTGCTATCTCACCCTCTTTTTCATCAGAGTCCCTTTATTTAATATTCAATGGACTCTGTTCTCTTCCCAGTGTCTGTCCAAATACTGCTCAGTCTCATGGTTGTATGTCCTATCTAATCCACCAAATCTTAGTTCATTTAGTTCATTCCCACTGTCTTTGCTGTTCTTCTTCCATGACAGATCTACAGAATTCCTGTACTTAGCAGTATCTCTTGTCGATCTAATTTTGCTGCAGACATTACATTTCTCTCTGAGTTGTGTTCTCTGAACCTGAGGTTCCTGCTCTCCCAAGCCTGAGGCCCTGCACTGACTCACCTCTTAGGATGCTGATTGTCCTGGTCCCTGGTCCCTCAAATCAAATTGAGCTCCTCAGCTTTTCTTTTACATGCCGGCTCCATATGTAAAGTCTCTTGAGACCTTGTCTTATCTTTCAGCTCTTTTCCACCAGGTCTAAAATCATCCCAGGAAAGAGGCATTACCCCTGATATGCCAGTGCAGTTTATGTGCCTTGTGCATTGCTGGCTCTTTTACCAGCTGTTCATAGGAAACCAAAGTATCACTTGTAGTAAACACTAAAGCTTCCTTCTGTCCTCGTTTACAAGCAAAATAATAGGTGTAGTTTGTAATGGGAAGGTTTGTTGTGGATCCAGATGGGAATTTAGTGACCTGTGATCTGTTCTGGGCTAATTGCAGCCTGAGGGATCCAGATCAGTGGCATGTAAATGCGCTGTGGTGCAAGACTCCTTTGACTTCACAGAAATGCTCTTTGACCTTGTTTCACCTTCGTGTGAAATGGCATGGAAGTCGGAAACTCCTGAGATTTACAGAGGTCCATAGCTTTTCCTTCTAAGTGGTATTTTTCCTATTATCTATTTTTAAAATACCCATGTCTGTTCAAAATTCCTAGTGTCCATCAAATAAACAACAGCAATAGTGAAAATTTTAGCTTTGTCTTTTATCAGAATACTCTTAAGTAAGGCAACTTCTGTGTAATATGTAGATATATATATATGGTATACAAATACATACATATATACCTTTTTATATGTATGTATACATATGTCACAATTCAAACCTGTCTTCATTCTCTTTATCCTTTAAAAATGTGGGCTAACAATATGAATGTTCGGTTTCATTCCCATAAGCTTGTCACATAACATAATTATTTTCACATAGAAGTATCAGATTACTGATTTTTAAAGTATCTGCCATTTTTCAAAACTGCCCTTTAAGTTGCTTCTCAATCTTTTTAGTTATCTAATCAGTATTCATTCTCACAGGCACTATAGACATAGTATGTGGCTTACCAATAATTTGAAATTTTTTTTCAGTAAATCAAAATTATGGCATAAAAATAAATTTAGTAATTTGATGTGATCTGAGATGAAGAACAATCTATATAAAATTTTCAGAGAATCATCCTGAGTGAACTAGAAGAACATTTTTCTCTTTGATACATTTGTGTGCCTGTGGACTCTCTGACAAGTATAATTTGTTTTAATTTTTCTTTAAAAATTTTCCCCCTTCAGTAAGATGGCACTGAAAGCTTACTTGGTGTGGGGAGAGGGGGGAAAGAGTAGAAATAGATGTTTCTTAGTTTACCACATCCTGACAAAGTAACAGTAAGATGTTCTTGCTTTAATCAAGAAACATCTCTAAACGCAATGTGAGAAATTTCTGCTGTTGAATAAAAAAAAGGAAGTATTTCTGTGAGAATTGACTGTTCTTACTTTTGCATATCCAGGGTGTTAATACATCTGGTTTTATGTGTTGTTTTTTTTGTCTAGTGCAGAATAGTGTAAATAAGCCATACCAATACCTTATTAATGGTGTGCTGCAGTTTCTTGCCAAACTATAAACACAGAAGAGCAGGAGACTGGAAACTCACAGAGAAAAACAGTTTTATCTTTCACAAAACCTTAAGATAACTAGGGAGCATGTACGAACCTCCTTGTTTGTCTTTGGATGTGCAAATTATGACAGCAGCCTGTGTCCCCTGGAAGCTGCATTTTACCTTTAGGAGCAGTGTAGTCACTTGTAATGGACAATATAGAGACTCCAGCAAGTAAAAACACCTGGCCAGTCATAGTTTGCCTCAGATGTGTCAACTAAGTGTATTTTACAGTATTTGGTATAGTCAACAATGGTTTGCTATGCATAATCATTTGAATCCTCATAAGTGAACAAAACTGTAATTTAAAACAGGAAAATGTAGGTAGATAATAATAAATTATTAGGGCTTAGGAATAGGGTGTTGTGGAGGTATAGGGTTTTTAATTAACAAGAGGTTACAAGAGAGTAAATTTGAAGTTGACTTTGTTTTTTTCATTTGTAAACTGGATGTTAACTGCAGCTGATAGAAATATTCAGGCACTGGGTTATATCAACAGTACAGCACTGTCAGAGAACCCTGTAGCCCCTCGTCAGGACATATATGAGAATACACAAGTAAAACAACAGGCAGAGTGAAGAGGCCACTTGAGTTGTGTCAAATGGGGAGTTTAGTTTGCAAGGAGAGTGGAATGCAGCTGTCAGACTCAGTCTCTGCTGTGAACAGCTGAGCGTGTCAGTAGCAAAGGAAAAAATGGAAAATAGGGGACTTCTGGAAGCTGCGTAGCAACACTTTTACAACTTATTTCTGCCGATATCCAAAGAAGAGGGAAACTTGATACTCAAATTGCTAATTTCAGTCTGATTTTGAAATAGGTTCCGCCTCCTAAAAATCTGAGTAGTGTTGCTCATGAAATAACTTTTCTTTTTCCAATCAGTTTCCCTTTCATGTCAGGTAGTTGTAGACCAATAGCTCAGTGTGTTTTTCTGTTTTATAATCAGAAGTTTGAAAAGAAGTCTTGTTCATGAAGCCACAGAGAGACTTATTCCTTCCAATTTCCTCTTCCACCTCGTTCTGTTTGCCAACATTTTGGTGCGTTCTTTGAACTTAGTATCCTAAATAGTGTCAAAAGCCTACATTTTCTGAAAGGCCTTATGATTTTACTGTCCACAAGAATGTAAAGAAATTATAATTTTCTCCATTCTCACTGAATTAGGAAGTACCAAGCATCTGAAATGCTTAGAAGATGTATGTTGGAAAAAATCGCTTGACAGTGCACATTCAAAATCTACTCACTGCATGTATATTACACAGGAAAAAAAATATTTGGTATCTGTTTCGTTCTAGTCTGTAGCACAGTTGCCAGTTGAGGTATGGGTACACTTTTATTTTAGGCGAGCAGTCTCAAATGTCTGCATGTTAATCGTTCTAGAATTACATGCTTGAAGCTCTATGGACAACGTACTTTACCTGCCTCTAAAATAATCCCTAAACAGGCTTGTATTACAATAAACAGGCTTGACTTAGCACTAAATTATTCCAAATCTCTTCTTTAAAATTTTTAGATTTATAACATGCATTTTGAAAGAGGCATTTCCACTTTGGTGTGTTTTAAAAACTTCCTGCTTGCCCTAGAGATTCGATTAAAATAAGACAAAATGGGTTTGGGGTTTTTTTTCCTGGCAACAGTTTCTGTAACCTTTTCCTGTCCTCCCTATGTACCTTTTGTTGTTGATTGCTTCCCCCCACATGCAAGATGACAGAAATCAGAAGGCATGCTCTTGAGCATCTTTTCATTGACTTTGGCAGTTTTGGGATAGGTGTAAGTATTGTATTGTTTGAGTTACAGACCAGGACTAATAAAGATGGTTGTTACCTCAAAACTCATGTGACCTCAGTTATTGAATGTAGGATAATTAGGAAAAATTTTCGCATAATGCTGTCAGATGTCCAAATTAAATAACCTGTCATAGTTTTCAAATTATATGTCTGTTTTAATGGTTAATTGGTATATAACCTCTGAATTTTTTAACTGATTGTGTTTCTTTAAGCATGGTCTGATTATCTTTCACTGATTGAATTACTTTGAGGCAAATCACTAATAGGCCTCTGAAAACTGAATCCATTGGAATTGATTTTAGTTGGAGGGGGTTTCTGTGCTCTATTTGCATCTGTTTTCGCAGCTCTTCCATTAACTTTGTTACCAGGAAATCTTGTCCACTGAAAGGTCACTCTGTGTGCATTAAGCAAAACTGTTTCCACTTTCTTTTTCTGTCTCTTATGAAAAGAAATTAAATATTGCAAATTTAAACATAAAATGCATAGTAAGAAGTTTCTTTGCTATTTTGTTTCTAAACAAATACTTTTAGCTTTAAAGAGAAATGCTGCACCCAGTTGTGTGTATTTCAGTTTGTACTTTAGTAGATAACTTCTAGTTCCTGTTTGGGATGAGAAATTAACCTATTGTAGTCAGTTCTGGCCTAGGCCTCATTTTTATAGGATATCAGTCTCAAGTTTGAAACAGTCTCAAGTTTGGTTCATTGACAAGAGATGTCATCCTCAGTGACTTGCCCTTATCTAGAACTTCATTCGTGCACTTCTATTTTGAGTCTCTGTTCTCTTTCTTTTAAGGCTGTTTAGTTTTGAAAAGAGTGCAGACAGGTTGTTTGGCTGTGTGTTTAATATACTTTTAAATCCTTCTATCCTAGTAGCCTTTTGTTTTTCCTGGATGAGGCACAGCTTCAGTAGAGCGCATGTTGAAATATATGTTTTTCTTTGCACGAAGTGTATTTTTCATCCAAAATTCATGTGCTACTAACAACAACCGTATATATATGGTTATAATGTATATAAAATGTTGCAAATCTTAACTTATGTGACACACACCACGTTAGTGTTGCTGTCCTTAATGCCTTATTTGATTTATATCTAGCCTGTGGGGAGATGAGAGCTGCTCCTTTGCAGTTTTAAATTGTAGGGCAAGCTCAATCAGTATACCTTCAAATGCTTAAATAAGTGCAAAATCAGAAACCCAAACCGGAGGCTGAGATCTGTATTTTTGTGCCTTTTTCATCAGTTCTTGTAGGATGTTTGTTCGGACTCCTGAAAAAGGCCTTTCCAGCGAAAAATGAGGGTCAAAATGTGACATCTAAAACACATACAATTTTAATCCATAAAAAGAGAGATGGTGATTTGGACTTACTCGTTGCCTGAGTGTAATAATTTTGGAAAATTATTGATTGCCTGTTGTCCGCGCCAGGCTGATATATAGAGACAAGGCTGACTTTTTAATGGGAGGGGAGATTGTAAAGAGCCTTTTGGTTCCCCTTACATCACTGTGACCTGGCAAATGGCACACTTCAGTATGGTCATCACCACAGGCACTTGTCGGATTTCCTGGCATGCGTGTATTTTCTTATTCACTGACAATAAATTAGCCAGCAGGCCTTAAAATGCAAGCTAGGTAGTATGCAAACCACTGATAGTTTGCTGGTGTTGTAGCAGCTAAAGAGAGCTTTTTAAAATAACTTATTTTTATACGATATTTTCTTCAGATTTAGTGCAGTTGTCAAGAGTAATTGCTGATTCTTCTATTTTATTGAACTATATATGAAACCATGCTGGAGTAATTGTATGGATAGCAACACTTTGCATTTAGGTATTTCCATTAACATATGTCAAGCTAAATAATTTCTTTCGTTGACCTTTTTCTTAACTCAATGCAATATTTGAAATTGAAGTGGAAAACAAATCATTGTGTTGTTGTTTTAATTGAATTACTAATTTATATGTAAACTCAAAGCACTGGCTTTGGCAGTCTATGGTGAAATATGCTAATGAAACCTGACAGGCTTAGGAATTTTTTTCTTCATGTGCAAAAGGAAAGCTGCCAGATTTTTTCCTTCAGTATTGGCAGACATGAAGCTTTTGGTATTGTGTTGATGCTTGCAGAGCATTACTAATTATAAAAAGTAGTTGAGCAACCTCTGCACAGTTCTGGCACTCTGTCTAACTTAAGTGTTAAATGGTTCAAACCATTTCTGTAGAAGAATCTGTCTGCTTTTCTAAAACTGTTACTTGTTTGTATTGTTTCTTGCAAAATTGCACAGTAGGGAAATATTTAATGGTATGACTTTAAGATGATTAACAGAAAGATCTGCCTTTAAAATAAGAATGCTGTTGACATATTATTTATTTTGAAACCATCTCCTTAGTATGTAAGCTTTTTTTTCATATATTGTGCCTTCTAGTCCCAAGAAGTCCCAAGTCGTGGTTTATTACAACAGTTGGATTTTCTCTCCATTGTTCATTATTTTTCATTTTTAAAAATAGAACAAAAACTTTTTGTTTCTTGGTTTGTGTAAGACAGCAGTGTATAAACCACCTCCATAAAAATAAAAATATTTTGGTTTTGTAGTTATTGAAACTTACATGAAATCCCTGTGATGGTTTTAACACTTGCCATGGCATCAGAGATGGTTTAGACTTTTTTAACATCAGATAAATGGCAAATCATATAGTATGCTGTGCATGACAGAATGGCAGGATTGGGAATTGGGATTGAGATGTCTGGGCAGTTATATTCCTTGAAGACAGAAGAGGTTTGAGGCAAGCAATGACAGTTAATTCATTCAAGTTACTATCTTGTAGACAAAGTTGTGACTATTAAGACAATTGCATTTTGTAGTTTAAATGCATTTATATAGAGAAAAGGCTTATAACAGTAGAAATGGATGTGTTTCTTTAAAAAATATCATTATTAGAATAGAATTACAAGAGTTCTCATTTCACACACTTTGGATACTTAGAACATAGCTGGATCATTTCTCTTCTGCTTTTGTACTAGCAGACAGTCACTTTTCAGAAGTGTACAAAAAAAATTCTTGAAGTTAGGATTAGTAAATTCTTTGAATTTTTAACCATTCTAATATTTTTGTCAATTTGCTTATGAATACTTGAAAATTGCCATGAAAATTTTAGACTGTTTAGTACAAATCAGTTTAACACTTTAGCTCCTGGGGTTTGAATGAGATACCTGTTGGTAAGTGAAGTACAGGCATCATATGTCCTGAATAGCTCTCCAAGAATTGGTGATTAAGTGTGCTAGACACTATTAAGGACATGGAGAACGAGAACAAATGTCATGGTGTGACGACCATTACTTTTATCAATATACAATGTGCAACTGCAAGCTGTTAAAGGGGATATTTGTTTAGAAGAATGAAGGTCAGTGATCCTTCCATTTATTTAATCTGGCTGAACAATGTCCACCTGCTCTGCAAACTAAAAGTATGGATATAATGGGCAAGTTCAGTCCCTTCTGTCAAAGTTAAAATTCATTCTCAATTCTTAATATCAGCAAGCACATTCGACTTTTACCAAGGGTAGTCTTTGGGAAAAAGCGTAGTTTTTGTTAGAGAAAATAAAACCCATTTTTCCTCTTCAGTTTCATGCCTGTTCTTAGTTTACAATTGCATGTGAAATAGCAAAGGTGTTTCCAACACATTGTGCTTCTGTTGCTTGAGTGTACGGGTCTGAACCGTGTTCTCATGTCTTTTTATTTCTCCCTTTTTGATTTAGCACTGTTAGGAGGGATGATGTTTAGAAGGAAGAACTGAAGCAAAAATCTTCATACAAATGTATCCTAAAATGAACAGGTTCACAATCTACAAATCTATGATATTCTAGGACATTTATTCCCTGAAACATTTTTGTAGTTAAGGTGGTAATCTTTTGTGTCTAGATATTGTTTGACCACAGTATGTCTTTTGTGTTGCTAGCCAGCATTATTTTTTAATAGAAGTTAAATCTTTCTGTATAACAAAGTCTTTGTGGTTCTATCTTTGACATTTAGCATGCATTCAAAATGTGACTGGAGTTTTGAGATGATGAATAAAAATACCATACAGGTATAAAATAAATTTTAAAAGTCAAATACCCTCTTTGAATATAAGAAGTTTGCTAATAAATATTTGCAGGAGTGAACAATAACAGTGCTGACAAACTTGTTCATAAACCAACCTCAATTCCAGCACTTCTACTACAGCACTTTACAGATGCTGAGCATCCATCCTGGAAGCTAGACCTGTATTGTTCCTGCTTCACAAACAGCAAAACTGATGTGGAAGGTTTGGTTTTGCTCCATGCCTCCAGGGCATCTGTGCCAGTTGGAAGTAGAACAGGCTTGTCCTTGACAGTCAAGGTGAATAGGAGAGAACCAATCATACTGTGCCTGTTGTTTTACTGTTGTGTTGGGTGTACCTGCTGCTGGAAATTTTGCACAAAGTGGAAGGTTTATGTTGTGATGCTGCCAAATTGAATGGCTCACAGGCTATATAGTGGTTGTCAAATCCCCATGATGTTCCTGAGTTGACCCACAGTGGTGCAAACCCTTCTGCTTGTTCAGACTGTTACAAGTTGATCTAAAAAAAAGTATCAAAAAATAATAATTACACCCTCGTTACTTTTGCTTCTTATTCCTCCTTTTCTGTTTACTGTATTTTATTTATAGGTGTTGATTTTAAAATCAAAACAGTAGAGCTAAGAGGAAAGAAAATTAGATTACAAATCTGGTAAGTAAAACAAACATGCAACCAGCAGTATGTTTTAATTTTTATGTTCTAGCATGAATTAATATGCTTGTCTAATACTACTATTAACTGTTATAAGCTGGTTTAGCTCTTACCCTATTACTTCTCTCCTCCATCCCCACAAGACTTAAACAAAACCAAATAGCTCTTAGATTTTTGTGAGGGTAAAGGAGGAGATGGAGAGATAAAGTTAAAAGTAGGGCATGAATGTAATTACTGAAATATTAATGCATCACAGAGGCCTTGAGCCCCTTTTCCTGGAAGAATGACATCACCTACACAAGAAATAGGAGCTTTACAAACAACAAAAGTTGACTGTGTCAAATAGACACTAGAGAAAGTACATTTTGTTTTCTTTATTTTCCTGGACTGATTAAAACTGACCTTCATTGTAACAGCAAGTATAAAGCAACTGTGAAGTATTTTCTAAATGTTTTCTAAAACTTGGTATAGGCAGTGCTGTTTCTTTGACGCTGTTTTTAAATAACTTCAAAGTGAAGGGCATTCAAGACTTAAGTAAATCATATCCACTCTAAACAGCATGGAAAAATAAAGCAATCCCATGCAAAGAAGACTATACCTTTACTGGTGCTGATGTCCTACTACAGAAAGCTCAATGTCTGGAGTAGGCTACATGTTTTTTGGTAATGGTTCTCCATGTTAGTGATTAATACAGTTTTTTATTGTTTTGAATCTATTGAGCTTAACAGCTCCTGTGTTTCGCAGAGTAGTACAATACACAAACATAATTACGGGAGAATAAACCAGCTATGTTCTATACATTAATCTTATACTAGTATGTAGAAGCTTAGCTTTGGTTTATTAACAGTGTGTGATGCATAATTGGCATTGTAGTTAAACTGTTTAAGCTGCTAACAATCCATAGTGGGGGGAAAAGCTCTAAATATTATTTTTATTACACTTTTGGGGTATTCTGGTAGTTTTTCATTCTTAACTACATGGATGCAGTGAATTCAGTTTACTAACTCCTCTTGGCAGGTCACCATCAATTCTGTCTGTCACACCATGTGTCTGTCTTGCTTCCCTCTGAGTTAACTGCTGCTTCATCTTTGGTCTCATCAGTCACCTAACACTTGAATGTTAGTGGCATGTCTTCATTCATCTGTCCCTGTTTGGAAACCTATGACCACAAGACTGGCAGTTGAGCCAGCAATTGTTAGCCAGGGTCTGCTGGAGCTGACAGAGGTAACAAAAACTTCTGATGTGGAGATGCTAATGTATGCCTAATATGCATTCTTACTGTGAAATGTGCTAAGCTTATAAAAAAAATTTCTCATATTGAATAAATGTATTATAGGAATGAAGTTTTTTGGAAAAGAGATGTTTTAACCATTGTTTTCCACATATTGAGAATGTGCTAGTAGGATATAAGAAACTTTAAAAATTAAGTTTAAAAGTGGATAGGTTGCTAAGATGTGTTAATTACTCCTGTGGGAAGCCCTACTAAAATGGAAAGAAAAACACAATGTAAAGAGATAATATTTTAAAGTATGATAAAATTCATGAACATGACATCCTGCTCCTAAGTGTTACTTTGTCTCCAACAGTAGCTGTTAAAATGTTGTTCTTATACTTAGTCTTTAAAACTGCCTTGGCATACTTCCAGTTTTTTAGAAAAGCAATTAGATAAGCACAACTTTTGCTAATGAATTCTGAATTCTTTTGTATATGTTGTTGGGCCTACCTATAAACTCTTACTATCACAGAATCATTTAGGTTTAGAAAGACCCTTAAGATCAGTGAGTCCAACCATTAACCCAGTGCTGCCAAGTCCCCCACTAAACCCTGTCCCCAGGGGCCATGTCTACATGTCTGTTAAGGCATCTCCACTGCCCGGGGACAGCCTGTTCCAGTGCTTGACAATCCTTTTGGTGAAGAGATTTTTTTCCTAATAGCCAATCTAAACCTCCCCTAGTAGAACTTGAGGCTGTTTCTTCTTGTCCTGTCCCTTGTTACTTGGGAGAAGAGGCCAACCCCCACCTGGCTACAGCCACCTCTCCGGGAGCTGTAGAGAGTGACCAGGTCTCCCCTGAGCCTCCTCCTCTCCAGGCTAAACACTCCCAGCCCCCTCAGCTCCCTATTGTACCTCCAGTGGTTAGATTGAAGAGGAAAGCAATCTACCCAGTCAAACACTTGGAAGTTCAGAAATGCAGACTTCAGTTGCACGGCTGATCATGAGTCAGTCTCCTTTCATACCTACACAGTGACAGAATTTAGGTTGCCTCATACTACCTGGTAGTGTTATGTACACTGATTGCAGTAACTTTACTACAAAAAACCTCTTTTATTCAGTGAACAGATAATTTCTGAAGTTTAGGCTTATCTGTTTTCTTAAAATTACTGAAGTTACATTTCAAAGCATGAAATTTTGCTTATTTTTTTAGTAATCTGGTGATTCTACTTCAAGAATAAAACAAGAACAGTTTTTTAAAAAGTTTCACTTTGGTATTTTTATGGTCACTTGACCTGTCTCTCCCCTGGCTGCTATCAGCAGAGTGTTTTCCACAAACCTCTACCACTTGAGTTTATCAAAAGATACATTAAATAGTACTGTGTTGAATATTTCAAGCAATTAGGTGTGCAAGTTTTGAAAGCAGCTTTCACACCTGCTGCTGTTAGGAGAGTAGAATACAAAATATTTGTCTCCTGTGTTCCTTCCATAATGGGGAACTGTGCCCTGAGGTGCCCTGGGGATCACAGAGGCGTCTGCTCTCACCTCTAGCTTCCTGTCTGGTCCCTGCTTCCCCTATTTCCCCAACTTCCAGTCTGGAAACAACCTTCTACTCCTTAGATTATGCAATGATAGAGCTTCACTGAGAACGCAGAGTAGGATCCACCTTTTCTGTGCCACCTGGAACAGTTAGTAGTGCCCCTTGGGTTGCCAGAAGTGGTAGGATACAGGAAATCAGCTTCTGCCTTGCAGTTCTAGGCTGACACAAGCTCCTGTGTCCTGTGAGAAGTAATGCCTGCATGCAGCTCAAGCCATGAGGTAGAGTAACCAGAACTACTGGATAGTGTAAGTGTCCAGGTAAATCCAAGCATCTGTGAATCAGTGCTACTCCAAAGCTGGGAAACTGGATCAAATAATAGGAACCCCTCAGTGATGCTTTGAAGCAGGACAGGAAGGTGCCTGACTGTGCCCTCTCAGCTGAGTAATCTGGGCAGTCACTGGCAGAAGCAGCTGACAGGGTCACTTCCAGCTTCCCTCTGAAGGGAAGGACCTGGTTGTGGGCAGCAGTGCTGCCCTGCCACCGCCCAGGTCCTCACTGGGGAGCCAGGGGAGCTCGCTGATGCCTCGACAGGCTTAATGCCCAAGGCAGCCAGCAACCTGGGAACAAAACAAACTTGATCTGCTTCTGAAGGTGTTTTAAACCAGTGCATTCTCAGAAGAAGTTCACATTCTGCCTGCTCTGTTTTCTAAGACAGTTGTCTTGGAAAATCACTGTCCTAGAATATATAAGAGTGTAGTTTCTTTGGTTCAGTACCTCTGAAATAAATTATTTATATAATAAAAGAACTTAAATATATTTGTGGTTTATGGGAGGAAAAAAGTCTGTTTGACAGGTAGAATTAACCTCTAAAACTACTTTAAAGTGTTTTTAAAAATATTTCTTGTATGTTCCATAAAAACAAAGAACATGTGAAAGTGTTAAATTAGTGTTAAATTTTTATGCAAGTTTCAAAATATTTCACTTCTGTTGCCACTTTACCACTCATAAAACATTAATTTCAGTAGAGAGCCAGAGACAGTTTTGAGTCTGTCCATGTGTTTGTTTCAACTGGTTTAGATAGACACAGAGAACATCTATCTAAAAGACAAATTATCCAAACTGTATTTGTATTGTGTTTATGCAGTCTGCCATAGAACATGACAAGTCAACACTTAAAAATGGGCTTTGTGTGATTTTTTTATTTGCTTTTGTTTGCTGTAATGTATGTTTGTGTTTTTTGAGTGATGTCTAGTTTCTGTTTTGGAAGCAAAAAAACAGTCAAGCAGTTGGATTCTGTAGTTGCAGATTACAGCTGTTTGAGGAGTCGCTATATGTTTCTGATTATAAATTAGGAAGACCAATGCTTTTCATTTAGAAAACTTTCTCGGAAAAAAAATCAACAGAAGAAAACTGCTTTTAGCATTTAAAAAAAGTTATCTGATGGGGATTTTTTTCAGTTATGCCAAGTCATTGTTTAAGTTGTAGTAATTTCTTATTTAAACTTCTGGAGTTTAATGTGATTGGACCTAAATTGAACAGACTTATGCTATTGTGTTGATTCTGACCAGAGCAAATAAAGAACTAGTAGCACTTAGCATTGCTCGTGAAAGTCATGAAGTTATGTACTGTTAGCCCAATTAAATAGTGGTCATCTCTTCTTACAGCTTTCCACTAGTGCTTCAATAGCTATCCTTACTAAGATACTCCAGCTGTAGGAGTGTAATACATCCACAAAAATAGAATAATTGCTCCAGCCCTGCACGTGAGGAGAAAGGCATTTGAAGTTGGATATACTTTTAATGTTAGCTCTGCATTAGGGGTTATCATTTTTTCCTCAACCCTGGAAGAACTTACTACACAATTTCATGAAAATTATGATAGCACCTGGTAGAAATGAGATTTTCCACGCTAGAGATCAACTTGATACTCTTCTCAAACTGCAGTTTACTTAGGTAGCCTGGGGTTGCATTCTAAACTTACTTATTGCAGAAATAGTTTTCCAACTTTGTCCTTACAGTTTGAAGACTAATACAATGTAAAGGTAATACTAGAGACAGCAAATTCAGCTTATCTTCTTCCACTTTTCAAAGTAAATAAGGGTTAGAATATCATGCTTACAATCAGAAACTTGCTGATTGCTTTCATTTCAACCTGCTGCAGCAGAAGAGGTGGTGTGAAGTGTAGGGGAGTCAGTGACCTCAAGCAAGGCGAAGAAAGTCAGCCATCAATTGTAATTGCCGTGACTCAGGTGACAGTGGTCATCTGGCCATTTATTATAGGTAGTGGGCAGCCAGGCTGTCCAAGGGTGTTTTAAACTGGCCACAGCGTGTGGTGTGTCCCAAACAGCCAGCAAGCCACACTACAGGTTGTGTGACATTTGGGGGAAGGACCTACACAAACGGGAGCACATGGTGCAGCAGCCTAGGAATGCTATGAACTTTTAAAGAGCCCGAGGGTGTTGTGGAGAGAGGAGAAGCTGATAGTACCAGGTGGACTTGGAGATAGAGCACTCAGCAGGCATGGGGAAATGTGAGGTTGGAGATAGCTGGAGTGGGAGAGTTGTGTAATGTTGCATAGTTCCCTTGGTGGCCTTCTTCTCCAGGGCACTGAGGACTGGCTTCAGGGAGGGTAGCTTAACATTAGTGTGTTTGTTTCCACTCTGTTTTAATAATTTATGAACTCAGTGATCTGGTACCCTGTGATGGACTTGCTAAATGTCCTTAGCACTCACCTGAAGACACATACAGGTGACTCTGAAATACCCTCTTTATTTGTGTTCCACTAGGGGCACAGAAAAGAGGGAAAAGACTGGCCAGCAAACAAATAGACAAAACCAAGAAGCAACTTTTCCCATTTCTCTGAACAAAGATAGAATTGGTGTATTCTCCCACATGAGGTATGCCCTTCCACCTGCCGTGTAGTTATGTGTGCTCAGAATGATGAACTAAAGGTCTCCCATCCCCAATACACTTGATCAGTAGGCTGGATTAGCAACAGATGACAGGAGCTGGTGTGCAAGGTCATAATTCTGAGTGTTCTTTTCATAAGCACTAGAGCAATGTTATCCATATGTGGAAAATCAACGGTTCATACTAAAATTTTTAAATTTTTAATGGACTGGACATCGAAAGGATCTTCCAAAAAATGAATCTGACCATAATAAAGAAGTAATAGAAAATAATGTAGAGTTATGTGCTCTGAATAATATTATATACATATAATTTCAGCTGCCAGAACTTGTATTGCTTTACAAAAAATGCCTCATTAGTAATAAGAAAGCAACCAATTAACCATCTGAAACTGGTCTGCAATATTACTGGTGCTTGATCTTACTGAAACAGGCTACCTGTTTTTATTTTCTGTAGGGTCCCAGAGGTTTGTATGAATGTAATTTTAAAGTTCTGAAAATGGGATCTGAATAAAAATAAAACAAAAATGGATGCAATAGGAATTTGTTCTCTTCTGCCCCATGTTGCAGTGTCATTGGCTTGCAGTGAAGTATAAGTAATTATTTTCCCACAGGCTATGAAGCAGAGGTTCCAAATCTATTTCCAGTGGACACTGCTTTACTTTGTAAAATGGCTAGCAGATATTTGTTGCTATCAAGTACACTTGTGACAGTTTCAGGGAAAGTTAAATACTTCACTTTGAAACTTGCTTTCTTGAAATTCCTAAAGATTTTATAAAGAGTGAGATAGGTTTGTGGTAGTTTATTCTACTGCTTATTGTGCATAGAACTTAAAGGGATTAAATCTTCAGGACAATTAATGTGGCATTTTGTGAACATGGCCTTTTTTTTTTTTTTACTTTTGGTAACAAGTGTTTCAGGTCTCCATTGTTAATCTCATTCCCAAGTTCATTCTCCTCCTTCTCCTTTTGTCTAAAATGTGACTGTTGAAGAGGATTCATTTTGAACTTGTGAGTCCCAACACACATGCACACAATTTTCCTCCCTCCACTTTTAATTTTGATACATCTTTTGACTCGTTCTAATAGAGAAATTTCAAAATTATCCATTGACTTTGGAGGCCGAACTCAAGCAGCAAATGCTTGATCGCTTTGGAGCACCATAAACTTACTTTCCAGTTGAGATGCCAGTCACATTTTAAGACTTAGGATATGCACCAGCTATTTTTTAAGTATAGCTGCCAAAAATCTTCCCTAGGCAGGCTTGATGATGTGATTAAAAGCAGTTCAAAAGGTTTCATGGTTCAGTAAAAAATAAGCCTTCTGTCTCATCTACTTTTGGAACAGAAGTCATAGCTAGTATGGGTGACTTAGTGTCATTGCTGGAAAATTGTCTCCAGTGTGAATGCACCCTGTCTGAAATTCCTACAGTGCTGACAGTGAGCACAGAAATGTTACTTACACACCTCAGATAAGTAGATCTAAGTATGAAAGGCAGGTATCCACTTGCAAAAGTTGTACCACTTAGTGATTGCTCACTCCTTTCATTCACTTCTGTGCCAGTAGGTTCTGCAGTAGTTTTAGAACCGTGGCTGAATTGCTGTGATTCAGAAAGAGTCTGAAAGCTCAAATCAGATGATCAGTACCTTGCTCATTTTATAGTTGGGTGTCTGGATATGTTTGATAAGCATGTATCCATTAAGTTTTTAATTTTTTTCAGGGCTGTTAAAAAACCAAACCAAAAGACCACAAAGAACAAACCCCAATAACACAAAACCAGCTTTATCTCCTGGTACATTTTCATTGGATAGCTTCATTCTCAGACACATGTAGAAATGTTTGGTGGCCTTTGTTGGTGAAGTTAGTATGGTATAAATGGTTTTAATATTAAAACTTTTTATGATTGAAGGTACTGCTCAATTTTTTTTCCTGAAATTCACACATATAGAAGGAAATGTAGTGTCTCTAATGAATGTGGGGGTGTTACTATTAAAATGTAAACAAAGTTGTTCTGTACTTTTTAATTTGGTGAAATATTTGTGCCACTGTTTGCTGCTGCTTCTTAGGGACACAGCAGGTCAGGAGAGATTCAACAGCATTACCTCAGCTTATTACAGAAGTGCCAAGGGAATTATTTTGGTGTATGATATCACCAAGAAGGAAACATTTGATGATTTACCAAAATGGATGAAAATGATTGATAAGGTATGCCTCAAGTATTTTCTTCTTACATGCTTTTTTAACATGGATGTTTTTCCCCTCAAATTTACAGTGATGCCTTAGGTTTTAACTTCTGTTTTTCAAATCCTGTACTGCCTAGTGTGTAACTCTGAAGTTTCGTGTGGCCTGTTAACTTCTGTTCTCTCATGCTGGTTAGACATAACAAAACCTCTAGGTTTGCTCTTCAAGGACACCTCGATTGTCCCAGGCCCCAAAATGTGTAAACTAAAAACCTCTGAAGAGGAGGGGCAAACTTGGGGTAATTACATCATTAACTGAAGTTATAATTGGAGAATTAACCCTGATATGCAAATGGACAAAACTTGTAAAAGTGTGAAGAACCCATGACCCACCATCCATCTTGGGTGGAGCCCCTTGTAGGCTTTGACTGCCCAGGGTGTACCTTTGAAGGCCATTCAAATAAATACCTACTTTTACTCTCTTATTCTTTCTAGCCTCTGCTTTCAGGTAGCCACTTCAAGGCATCAACAGCATTCATTTAGGATTAATAAACTACTGTCAGCTAATTTTCACTGATTTCTTTTAGCCAGGATTTAATATTGACGTGTTTTTGTTGCGAAATGGTTGTCCATTCCTGCTTTCTTGAACTAGAGTTGTCCCAGTTAGAAGTGTCAGTGAAAATCTGTAACACTGCTCATTTACCTGTGCAGTGGGAGGAGGGGGTTTGTTTCCTGTCTGCAAAATAAGGTCATTATGTTCATTATTAGATAAACTAGAGCAGCTAGTTCTCAAGTCACATTTTAAAAATGGAATTTAAAAACTGAAAATTTTTGAAACAATCTTTGGGAAGAACATTTACCTATAAACTCTGTCAGTGTGGTTCCTTATTTAGTAGAGGAATTGCCCTTTTTTTGTATTGTGTTTGCATCACAAAATCTTACGTTTCTAGGTTTAGTTAATTAGAAATGTTTTAATTGCAGTATGCTTCAGAAGATGCAGAGCTTCTATTAGTTGGAAATAAACTGGACTGTGAAGTTGATCGAGAGATTACTCGGCAGCAGGGAGAGAAGGTAAGGACAGGTCTAGAGGCAAAGCTGTTGTGGCATTGCTGCTGATGGTCCATGGCTACTCTTGTTCAGATTGTTGGATGCAGGGAGCATATTGAGAGTGGTGGTGGTGGTCTATCAAAATCCAGATGGTGTTTATTTGTATATAAAGTGCAGTTATATGTGTTCCTGCTGGAATAGTGTGGTTTTGGTCTGAAGAAAGAGTAAGCTACAAGTTGGCTCACACTGTACAGTAGTGTAGGGGATACTCCTTTTGGGCTCTGAAAGGGGAGGTAGTGAAGACTTGAATGACATATGGAGATACCTCTACTCAGGAAATCTTCGTGGGCCTTCTTTCAGATGTTTGTTTCTCAGTACCATTTTTGGACAGGCAAAAGCCCTGCTTGATTATTTGACTCCCCTTTGCTTTCATGTTCCTTTTGTTCTCTTGCAACCCCAAAAGTGTTAAGGAACCTGGCAAGAGAGTATGTTTGTTGTAGTGTGATACTCAACACCATCTTGATCAGAGTGATGTCAGGATGGGCATATACAAACATTTGCAAATGAAGGCTAATTCCAAATTATTGGAGTCAAGGTTAATTCTTGCATCTGTACTTTTCTACATTTTGAATAATAAAGTTGAGATTAGCTGTTCTGAGAAGTTCCTACTTTTTGGCAGTCTACAGCAATATGTGTCAATTGAATACATGAATTTCTCAGATATAAGTCTGAAAAAATGCGTAACACTTCTTGAATAAACCTATTTTAAGCAAAAAATTACCTATATGTTGCAATATTTGCTGTAACATGCAGATTCAGGATTATTTATTGAATTAGACTTCAGTCACAGATTTGGGGAAAGTGGTGTGTTTGGGGTTTTTTTTAAGGTTTTATGAGGAGGATATATTTGCTATCTGTTGCTGTTTGCACATATCTTCATGGAGTTATTTTATTTTCTCTCCCATCAGTTTGCACAGCAAATAACTGGGATGCGGTTCTGTGAAGCAAGTGCCAAGGATAATTTTAATGTGGATGAAATATTTCTAAAACTTGTTGATGACATTCTGAAAAAGGTAAAATACTCAGGTGGTAGTATTCCTCTGGTCACACAAATGGTCAGTGTTTAATGACTGCACATTCTTGGGAGAACAGACAGAAAGTACAGATTATCAGGTGAAAATCTTGGATAATAGGTAGTGGGCATGATGCAGTCACAGACTGCTGACCACTGCATTTCACTAATAAGATCCAAAAGATTCTGAAATTGAGGCTTTGGCTGTCAGTGAACTCTTGAAATGAGTTCTTTCTATGCAGATGACTGTTTACAGGTGATTTTTCTTTTCTTTAAGATGCCACTGGATGTTATAAGAAATGAGTTGTCCAACAGTATCCTGTCCCTGCAACCAGAGCCAGAAATCCCACCAGAACTGCCTCCTCCAAGGCCACATGTCCGTTGCTGTTGACTTGTTACTTCCTCCAGAGTGAAAAATAGGAACAGGAGGGTAAAGAAAGTATCCGTACTACTCTGCACTACAATCATTTGGCAGTTTCTCGTTGCACTTTGTTATTCGAGTCAGAGCTACACACTAACTTGTAAATATGCAAATATGCAATCCTATGTAGGATTCAACTATAACATTTAATTATTACCCCCTCCCTCACAATGATGTTTCATTCATTGCCCCAGTGTTATAAATACTGTACAGTTGGTGGGGGTTTGCCACACATCCAGTTGAGGAGGAGGAGAAATTAAATCTATACCTATTCTTGACATAAATGTTGTAATAGTTCTTTGTTATTATAAACAGGCAGGCAGAAGCTCTTCTGGTATGAAGATAAGTATATGGTGCTTTGCTAACTATTTTAAAGACAAATTTTTTAAAAACAGAGGACTTTATGTACAAAGCTTCCATAATCAGCATTATGTTTCATTTTAATGTAGTGAAAACATTTTTGGCTGCAGCATCCTCTGCTGACTGGATTTATTGGAAAGCTAAGTTTAATTTTTGGCAGTCTTTTATTTATTTTGTTTAATGCTGCACCCTTTCTTTGTGTGCCAAGACATCACACCTGGTGCAGATCTAAGATTGCACTTTGAAATAGCACATATAATTTTCTGCATAAACATAAATTTGGTTACAAGAATCACTAAGTTTCAGTAAAAGAATGGAGATATATTCAAGCTCTAAAAGATGGTATAAAAAGCAATGCTGCAGCCCTAGACAAATTCTTGAAAAAAAAGAAATTAAGATGATACATTTTCCTGTGTTAAGGAATATATATGTGTATTTTTGTCTGGACATCTGTAGGGTTGGGGGAAGGGAACCTAAGGTAAAATTATTTTCTTTCCTAATGGTGGAAATTATTCCCATCAAGCAAATACTGTGTTAGGATTTTGTCTGATAATGAACTTGTGAATTATATCTTTGGTATATCTTTTATTAAATGCACTGTTTAGTTTAGCTGTGGTAAATCAGTAGATACATATTTGAATAACTTGGTGTGTCCTGAATGTTGTGGTATTGAAAAACATTGTGGTCTTTCTAAACTAATGAAGTGCAAATAAAATTTTGTATTTATGAATGACAGTGGAACTGCACCTGTTATTAGAATGGCAAGTATCAAGTGATGGGTAAAAGGTAGAATCTGGAATATGGAACAACACTTGTGTTAATTTTGTTATGATTTAATTTTCTGTTTGACAGTTCCTGTAGGTGTAGTTGGAAGAGCAGCAGACATTATTTGTTCACCTTGATCACTGCTCTGTTGGGAGAGCAGCTGATGACCTGGCCCAGCTGATATCTTCAAATAGCATGTGACTGCTTGTCATGCTGTCGTAGCAGGTGGTCACCAGACTATTAATTACACTGACAACACAAGTATGAACCAGTCTTTTTAACACTACAGCTTCTCTACTTCGCATTCTCTGGTGCTGGAACCCATTTTTCACTTTTGCCACTCTTTTAGCCAGAACACTGGCGTTGAACAGCAAGGTATACCACTGACTTAAACAGCTTCTCTCTGTTTTACGGGAGAAAAAAGACACAACAAACTGTCAACACACACACACAGGAAAAAAAAAAAAGCCCTTATTTCACTGAGTAAGCTCTGACATTCTGAATTCAATGCCATGCAGGCCTGTAGCACACCTGGATTTCTACTGACAAATTAAGGAAAGTATGGTTGATATTTGTGCTCATGTCTTCTGCCACCTTGTGCCTAAACAGTTTGCTTTTTAACATAGTAAACTTACAGTTTACTATCCTATTGGTAAGATAAAATGAATTTTTAAAGCACTTCTAGGAGTTCAGATAATACTGTGGGCAATAGCAAGGAAGGGAAAATTATGGAAAGTGGGTTTTAACTTGACAACCGTTTTATTTTAGCTGATTTGTTTTTATTTGTACCTAGAAACTTGTGATTTTTTTTCCTGCAGTTTTTGAATTTAATAAAAATTAAGAAATTTGACTTAGATAAACTTTCTTTTTGTAATTCTGTGCTGTTTGTATATAGGCAGATTGGGATCTCAGTCTCCTGTACCAAAAATTAAAAACTATTGCATTTAAGAAGGACATATTTATTTGAGTGCTTGAGTGTATTTGATTATTCATTGGAAATCATAAAATTTTCAGGAAACCTGTTTGCTTTGCATCCATTATACTATGAAGAGGGTTTTGTCTCCTGATTTTATCTCTGCAGCTTTTATATGAATCAAAAGAAGTTTATTTTTGCCCTTGCTCCACCCAGCAGGTATTTTGTGGTATAATGTGGGAAGAGGGGAGGGGGAAAAAAAGTTATTCATGTTTGTTCCTCGTCTCATATGGAAGTTCAGCAGTCAGCCCAACCTGTGTTAGCATCTAATGACAGACTGTTTGAATGGTCTGCACAACCACTGAGGATCACAGGATGGAAAAAAAAAAGGGAAGATGAGCACTGACACATCTGTGTGAGCAGATTGCAGTTCTTTAGAAGCCCTGGTTAGAGGGAGGGCATTCCTGCTCTTCCGGGAGTGTGTGGGGTTTGTTTCCTTCTAACACTGAGCCCAAAATGCTTTTTTACCACTAAATTCATTAGGTGCTGCTGAGGTCCTTTAGTCGCTGGCAGGTTCTTCATGACGGACAAAATAAATGTGAGTGCCTTCTGATGAGAGCATGGCAAGCAGAAATCACAGCAGTGTCAGAAATTGATTAGCATCATTACTCTGAAGTAGTGCAGGTTTCTCAACTTTCTTGAATCAGAGAAATAATGAAATATTAAAATTATTAGATAGACTGTGGTCATTGAATGGTGGTTTGCCACTGATTTCAATGTGGTTAGAATTTAATACGGTAAATTCCTGAAATCATATTATGTTTGGTTAGCACTGTGTCTTTTACCAAAACTAAAATTCATATCTGTCAGGAGACTGATTATGTCCATAAGCCTTTTTACCCTGACTGTAATGGGCATTCAGCCAGTGGGTTGAGTTAACAAACCATTTCTTTACAAGTGAACAGAAAATAGCAACACTGGAAATTTCACTTGTATCTAATAGTCACAGTACAGAAAAATACACTGGCTTAGTAGGGCATCTTGAATTATGCACTGTTGTGCTTTATGTGCTGGAGAAATAGTGACAGTCAAATCTTCCTTTAACTAGATGTTCTGCTCCTTCAGAGCAGAGATACACAGCTAATGTCAAGATTTGGTACTTCTGTTGAAGAAAGACAAGAAAAACATGGAAAAAAAGGACTGGAAATTAAAATACCCAAATTAAATGTGTTTGGCACAACTTGAAGCCATTTACTCTTCGTCTGTCACTTACTACTTGGCAGAAGTGACTGACCCCACCTGGCTACAGCTGCCTTTCAGGTAATTCTAGAGAACAAAAGGTCGCCCCTGAGGCTCCTTTTCTCCAGGCTAAAGAACCCCTGGTCCCTCAGCTGCTCCTCATAAGCCTTGTGCTCCAGACCCTTCCCCAGCTACCTTGCCCTTTCCTGGACACTCCAACACCTCAGTGTCTTTTTTGTAGTGAAACCAAACACAGGATTTCAAATGGCAGGAAGCGGCCCATTGAACACTAGCAGCAGATAGCTCAGGACCCTTGGGTGGATCCCATCCAGCCCCATAGACTTGCGTGTGTCTTAACTGGTGTAGCAGGTCACTGCTATTGCCCTTTGGATTGTGAGGGCTTCATGCTGCTCCCCATCCCTGTCTCCCAGCTTAGGGGGTTGGGTACCCAAAGAACAACTGGCTTTACTATTAAAGACTGAGGCAAAGAGGTCATTAAGTTCCTCAGCCTTTTCCTCATCCTTTGTCACTGTGTTTACCCCTGCATCCAATAAAGGATTGAGATTTTCCTTAGCCTTCCTTTTGTTGCTGATGTATTTATGGAAATGTTTTTTATTGTCTTCTATGGCAGCAGCCAGATTAAGTTCTAGCTGGGCCCTCACCTTTCTAATTTTCTCTCTGTATACCCGCAGCACATACATGTAGTCCTGCTTAGTTGCCTGCCCATTCTTCCAAAGGTCATAAACTTGTTTTTTCCTGAGTTTCAGCCAAAGCTCTCTTCAGCCAGGCTGGTCTTCTTCCCTGCCAGCTCATCTTTCATGGGGATGGCATACTAGTGCAGCTTTAAAATTTCCTTCTGGAAGCATGTCTAGCCTTCTTGGACTTCTTTACCCTTCAAGACTGTCTCCCAAGGGGCTCTGTTAACCAGGGATTAATGTAATTTAATTTAATCTGTTATTTATGTCACCACACTGAAGGGGCAGGAATTTCTGGCAGCAAACACTTTGCCTTAATTGGTTTGCCTTTTTATCGTAGTTTGTGAAAGTGATACCATAAAATTATCATTACTTAGAGTGCGAGATTTAAGCAGGACTGGAAATTTGGTGGGTCTTTTTGACTTGGGCAAGGATTTTTAGTTAATCCAGTTAGCCTTGGAAGCTAGCAGTTTTCTTACAGACTAGTGCTATTTGTTTAAATGGGGCTGTTCTGCTGGCTGTCAGTGTGGGCATCAGCTCTGGGGTCCTTTTTGTTCTATGCCATTATCTTCTGCACATCAGAATCTCACTAGTTTGGAGGATTTATAGCAGGTACATTTCTGGGGTAGGAAGGAAAGCAAGGTGTATGCGAAAATGGGAACAGAGCAACCAAAGTAGTAAAAAACGAAGATGAACAAAAACCTTTTCTAGACAGGGAATGGGAAATGCAACCTGTTTACAGCTTGGTTTGAATTTCCTGTATTGGGAAATGAGTTCATCTCTGCAGTCTGTGACAGACAAAAAGAAACTGCACCAACCAGCATGGATTCATTCTCCCTTCTGGTGCTGGCAGTTTTTCACTCAGTGGAAACTGTAGTGGTTTTGCTGAAGCAGAGTCCTTTCCTATAATGGAAATGTCTCATAGCTCTCCCGAGGGCAGGTATAGTCACTCCTTGGGGAGAAAAGGCACAAATACTTGGGTTGTGCCTTTCAAATTACTACCATCCTTTATACAGATTCTTGATTGTGCTGATTGCACATCTTCCTTTTAAAGAAGTTTAAATGGGTCAGCTGGAGATGTTAGTCCTTAACGTTTTTTATATTTATTGTTGAAAGATGTAAAACTGGTTTACTCTAGTTTTTAAAGAGTTGAATTTGCTAGTTGTCAGAATTGCTGCATTAAACGCTGTTCACCTTCCTCTTCCTTCTGGCTGCTTAGAACATTTCAGACGGTCAGATGCGAAGGTGGAATAACTATGTTCACACTAAGTAGTGAAAAGCGGAGATGTCAGAGTTCGTACTAGGCTGAGAGGAGGAGTGCTGAGCACCGTGAGGTTTTCTGGCATGGCTGGAAATTCCTGCCGGGGCCCCGCACTGGTGGGGATTGTCCATTAGGGGTCAGTGAAGCTCCGCCGGTGGAGGAGTCTGTTCCCTGCCTTGTTGGATGAGCAATTCCTTCTCACTGCTTCCTACTGAGTCAATCCTCTTCCGTCAAAACTCCTGCTTTTTCCAAAGCAGCAGCTTAAAGTGGTGTGTAGCTGTGGGCACTGAAAATACAGCCAAAGACAAGCACGAGTGTGTTTTTTTGGTACAAGGAGGGGAGTACTGAAGGATTAGAAAGACACTTTACTTTCTGCACGTAGAACTCTTGTTTTCGTAAGCGTCTTCTCTGACACAAAAGCTATTCTTAGCTAACTTCCAGTGATCTACATGACAGATACAATCTGTTTAGTTATACTTCTTGATGATCCCCTTCAGTGACTTATTCAAAAATCAATAAGTATCCAGATGACCCTTCTTAATTTCCTAATAAATTAACCAAAATGTAAAAAAACCCCACTCTCAGTGTGATTTATTACCTTGCTTTTGCTCAGGACTCATACTATTTTTTTTTTATTCTTAGAATTTCCTGTGTAATCTGTTCTCTGTACTTGATTAGGTGGTCTGGAGTGAAACTATTTTTCCTTCGAACTCTGGCCAAAATGTAGGTAAACTGTCTCTTGTCAAGGGTGTTTTTCCTTAAAATTATTGAGATAAGCTTTTTATTTCAATGCTAGGTACTTCAGAGTTCTGCTTCAATTCATTATTCTTCAAGGATGCCATTGTGTCACAGAGGATTATAGGGTCGATATTATTAAAGAAAATTTTATGTCAGTCTGGCCATGTGCCAGCCCTTGCAAAAGAATCCAACTTCCTGTAGATCTTAACAGATGATGCTGAAATATTTAGTTTTATTTTAGTTATAAGTTTGAATTTTTATTTCCTGAACATGATTTTGGCTCTTAGAAAGGAGGAATCCTGGTTGGTGTTGGCTATGATTTTTGTTGTGATGAGGAAATTAAGATGCTTTTTTAGATTAGAGTTGCTACGCTTTCTTCTAGCCCAGAGTTCCTTATCATGTTCTCTAAAGCCTTCTTATGTTGTATTTCGGGATTACAAAATCTACCATGTGTTAGTACACACAATCCCACAGACTCCTTCCCTAGCTGGTGTAAGAGTTTGGGTCCCTAAAAGCTGGCCAGCACTGAAGATAGAAGTCAGGTTTTTTCCCTCAGGGATAGTGATGCAGATTCACAGTAGCCATGTAAACACAGGCTTTATGGGATTGTCCAAGCTTGCCTGGAAAGAGGGAAGGAAGGCAGTAGTGGAAGGCAGTAGAGGGAAGGAAGCCAAAAGGTGTTACCTGCCAAATTATGAAATTACTTATTTTATGCTCCAGGCTTCTGAGTGTAGTCCTTCTTGCAGGATACTGCAGCTGCCCCTAATGGGGTTTCAGTGGCATGTCAGCAGGGGGAAGGACAAAATCCAAAGAGTTCCAATAACCACTGGAAGAAGAGGAGACCAGAACATCCATTTGCAGCCAGAAATGACCTCTGGAAAAGGGCGTTGCTTTCTTTGCTCCAATGCGGTTCTGATTTTCAAGAACAGAGAAATGGAAGGGGCTGCTCAAGCCTCATTAACTTAATCCCCTGTGATATAGACAAGCATAAAATGGAGGCTTTTTCCCCACTGCAATCCTAAAATAGACAAGGATTTACAGAAAATAAAGTTTTTCCCTCGCTGGGCAGGAAGTCTTGATGGTAAACCTCTGCTGTCCCTGAGCTGATGAATCGTAATAGCACAATGGATTTTTTTTCCAAGAATTGGTCCAATTGCTTCAATTTTTTTAGACCCATGTGGATTATTGGTATCTTCAATATACTGTGGTAGTGAGTGCTACATCATAAAAATAGACTATGGGAAAAAAGAGCTTTTTTAATTTTGAATTTATCATCTGCTAATTTGTTTCATCCCCCAGCATTCTCTTACAAGAAGAAACAGTTGAACAATTGTTTCCTTTCTGTCATTTCCATGGTAAAATAACTGCCCATAATTTTAAGATCTTATATCAAGTGTTTCCATCAGTCATATCCTTTGCAGTCTTGGCAAGTCCTGTTATCTTCCGTTGTTCCCGTTATTGAAGCCATTTCATACCTTTAAACATCCTTACAGCCCTCCTCTGTACATCTTTTCTTTTATCATCTCTTTTCAAGAGGGTCAGAACTGCATTCAAAAATGTGGTTTCAGCAGCAGTTTACACAATACCTTTTTATCATTTAATCAACAATTCATCCAGAAGAGGACTTTTGTCCCATGGCGTCTTAGTATCTCTCAGAGCCTTCAATGAGGGACATGTAGAATGGCTTTTATAAATCCGGGTAAATAAGATCAAGTGGATCTCCCTTTTCATGCAGTCTGTGATGGCTGGATATGACAGATATTCTTAGATCCCAAATATTATTTTTCTACGTCTTTTATTCTTTGATTACAGTATCTATCAACTCTTCCAAATCGATGTCACTCCAGTGTCCCTTAGAGAACTCTCCTGAGTGGAATATGTGTGGGAGGGAAGACAAGATGGTTAGTTTTTGTAGAAAACATGTATAGTCACCACTCCAAAGCAAGCAGAGGCACTTTACACTATTTCTGTCACCTTAAATGCAGATTAAAAGCAGTTCAAAAGCACTGAAAATCTCCACGTCGACACGTTGAAAAGTTTAGGCTTGGTTACTTTTAACATCCAGCACCACTGGTGCTGGATACAAATCTATATCAAAATAACTCACTTTTGCAGATTTTTGTGAACTTTGTGCATCCAGACAAGGATTACTTAAACTGGCAACAAAATACATCTTAAACTGAAATCAGTTTTTTATTCTCAAAGTCTTGTTATAAGCAAAAATGGGGACATGCCTTCTTTGGGAAGCCAAGAATATGTTGTTCATTTAACTGACATTTTAGTAGACTTAAATAAAATGAAATATACAGTTACTAAGATTACTTCAGTTACTAAATTTCACATTCCCTATTATCTAACTAAATGAATACTTCTCACTGTATGAAAAAAAAACCAATTTAGACTATTGCAGAGAAATGCACACAAGCACATGCACACACACTGGGTGGGGTGTGCTGTTGATGACTGGGTTTCCTCCTCTTCTTTGCCAAGAGGAATACGATGTTGGCAACTTCTTCCTCACTCTAGGTTTCCACTTGGGGTTGTTTTTATGTTTGCTGACACTTCAATGGACCTTGTTTATTTTTTCACTGGTCTGCAAGTACATCTCATCTGCATTTACAATAGACAGTGAATTTTATATGTGTTGGATAATGCTTTCTGCTCTCTTTTGCTCCTAACACTAGTTTTGCCCAGCTCCAAATTGTGAGTATCTTTAATTTACCTTTGCTGAGTATTTGCATTCTTAGTGTGATTTCAAGCCCCCTCTTATCAGCACAGGCCTGTATTTGTCTGGACACCATCCAGTGTTCCCACTTTGAAGGCCTCGCTGTTATTCCTGTGTCGTTGCACTGGCTCCTGTATGAGTGAGTCCTAAATATATCTTTCTGTGTAGAATAACCAACTGCCACCATTGTCTCTATAAAAACTAGTACATCACGGATTAAAGTAAGAAAAAGTACATAGAATGGGGAGTAGCTGTCTGATCTCTAGGAAAAAAAGTTGTTACAACTAAGCAAGCTAAACCAAGGTTACCAGTCAGGCTGAGGCAAGTTCAACCAAAGAGGAGAACCAGACAACTACTGTAATAAACATCAGATTAAAGAGACATCCCTTACAACAAAAAGATTAGCAAAAAATAATATTGTTTTCTATACATAGCTGTAGATCCTCTGTAGGTGCCTTCTTGCAAGGCACCACCAAATTAAAACAGGAGAAGGTTGTGTATACTTACGCTATTGATGCTGTGTCAATCTTAACACGTGATGTGATCCAAAATGAGCAGCTCTGCCAAACTGAATGGACCTTGCTAGGGAAGGGATTGCTCTGGGCTTGCTGTAGTCTGGCCTCAGGCAGTGACTGCCAATAGCAGTTGGACTTTGCTACCTGTGCTCCTGAAGAACATATTCTGCTTCAGACTCCTAGGGTAGATAATCCTCTTCATGTTCTCCAACACAGTTCTGTGACATGAACCAAAGTGCAGCAAGAGAGAATGGTCCTGATCTGAATTAAAATACTAATGTAGGTATGCCTTGTATGGGTTCAGAACCATAGTGAGTCAAGCTTTTAAGTGGCATTTTTTACTTACTGGAGCATCTTCCAGTAATGAAGGAAGAAATTAAGAAATTAGGACTGAAACCAGGAAGCTAAAAAAACAAGTTAAATGTGAGAGGGATATGAGGTTTCATGATAAATGCACTCAGCCAGCCAGTGAGATACTTCTGCAAGGGCCATGATGAGATATGAAATGTACCTGCAAGAGACCAGGGTCATCTACACATAGATCAAGCTGAAAAATGGAAAAACACTGTCTGCAAGCCTGGATAAGCATACACTCATGCTTCAGTGGGAGGAAAAAAAATGGAAAGTGACAATGTTGAAAGACAAGCACACTTCAAGTTGAATCACATTCTGCTAGGCCAGTCCTTCTTTGTAATGTCTTGATCTCTTTCATGACAGCTGGGCAGGAGATACGGGACTATATAAAATGTTAGCCAGCATCTTGAATTACAAAAGGCAGGGAGAAAAGATCTGATTCTGTGGTGAAACCATCCGCTCAGAAAATGCTCTTCAATGCAAAAGTAATAAGTGCATGCTATTAGCTGTAATCGTAAACCTAAGCTAATATAATGTCGTGCTTATTCCCACTGAGTGGGTTCCTCTAAGTCTGGTCTTTTGCATCTCCTTAATCCCTGCACATGCTACTTTGTGCATTTTCCTTTCTAACACTCTGCTTTTCTACCTGCTGTCTGTGTTCCACATGCAATTTTGATAAGCATGCAGGATTATCTATTTAGCAGTTGCTAGCACTGGCTGGCATTTGCATGCTACCCGTTTTCAATTCAATTACTGACTGTGCACAGGGCAGTAATTGCAGTTTCAGAAAGCTAAGGTTAATGAGTAAATTGAGTTTTATGTCTTCCTGGGTCATGAGATACTGATGGATAAAATGTATTTGTATAGAAGAGATTTAAACAGTGGCAGTTGTGCCAGGCTGTGCTGGAAGCTCATAAAGAAAGTTTAGGTGTCTGCTGAAATAGAAAATGTCATTGATAATGAAACTCAAAGGAGGATGGAAGAGAGCTATTCTGAACAATTCAACTTCTCTTTTCCCCCTAAATGGACACAGCATGCAATTTGGCCAGTGATAAAAAGTGAACTTCGGTTTTTCTGCGATGAGACCAACATTTGCTATGCACTGCACAGCTCTAAGTAGGCATCATAAGTTAATATCAGTGTTTGAGAGACAAAAAGAACAAAAAAGAGGGGTTTGTCTGATGAAGGGGTCTAAATTAAAATTAGACATTTGCCTCCAGGTGCCTACCTATCTCTGGATAGGCAAAAAAAGCAGTCCCTGCAGAACATCAGTTATCAGTTTGATCAACAGGCATCAGGGTTCTTCAACTGAATCAGTCATCCACTTCTAATCAGCTGCCATCTAGAAACTGAATTCCTGCTGTATTAATATGGAGCTCTTTTGTATGTTTCAGTTTTTCAAAAAACTTTAGCAAGTCAGTGGTTTCAGAGAAAATCTAACTTGTCTGAACTCTGCCATGAGAAGAGAGGAGGTTACACTGCAGTAATGGCTTTCTGAAAGCAGTGTGCTTTTTAAGGTCCACATCTCCCTCCCTCTTATAGCAAAACATGAGAGTAATTAACATTAATAAGAGGTAGAATGCAAATGGGAGTAGGTGTGTGGGACAGCCAAACCCCATGTCTCAAATGCTGCACACCGTGTAACCCACCTGGGAGTCAGATCCACCCTGCCTCGCCTGGGCCATCCAGTGCCTTATGCTTTCCTTCTTCCCTTAGATCCCCTCCTTCTCCTGTGAGAAGCTTCAGCAAAGGTGGGCCTGTTTCCTTCCTCCTCTGGCATGCTGCAACCATAGCACATCTGGACAGCTTCATCTTTGATCTCCCTTAAAAGCTCCTCGTTAGGAAGTGTGTCTCAGCCGTGGCTGGCACCTTGACCTCTCTCCTGAGTGCATGACCCATCGTGTCCCCTTCTGTCTCATTTTACCCCATACAAAGCTGTGTTAGCGAGGGCTCAGGAGCTCTGTAACCACTTAGGGCTTCAACCACTCCACGTGCCGGGCCACCGCTACTTTAGGGAAGAGAATTACAGGAGTGTTTGTGGAGAAAACAAAGAGAAAATGGAGAATGGATGGGAGTATGTCACAAGTAGATTGAATTTAGATGGGAGAGCGAAAGTGGAAGGGAAAAGGAAGAAGACACGAGACTAGTCAAGCAAAATATTAATGAAGTACAGGGAGTGGAAATTGTCCTCCTTAGTATTAAACCTGTATTGTCAGGCTGTCAGATTTAGTGGGGGAAGTGCCTACCTTGTCAGCACTAGCTGAGCCTAGCTGAGCTCCTGGTGTGCCCAGATGAGCCACCAAAGCAGCCACTTGCCAGTCAGAAGGGAGCTGGCTGAGCCCTGTGCAAGCTGCACACCAGCACCCCTCTGGCAGCCCCAGCAGGCAGGGCTCAGACCCTTGGATCAGGATCCAAGGAGCTGTCACATGAAAGCCTCATGCACGCATGGACCTACAGGACAGGACTGCCAGGAGCCTCCAGAGCACTATTGCAGTGGGAGCAGAAGAATTAGAAGGGATGGAGAAGAAGGCAGGAAGAAAGAAGCAGACAGGCTGAAATGGAAGAGAGAAACTGAAACAAATGTTGATAATATTAAAGCATAGTCTAGATCTTGCCAACCAACTCATTAGCATATGAGTGGAAGCATCTTTCAACAAGAACTGGTCTGTATGTACTTTGTTTCTAAAATATACAATGTCAGGCTACTTTTGTGGTGGACGGAAAACTTCAGCCCTCAACTTGTGTTGAAACTGTGTCAACTACAGCAGCAAAACCTCTTTTTCTAGCATTGCGATATTTGAAATTATATTCCAAGTGATCTGCAAGACAGTAAAACCAAAAGGGAGATGCATTAATGCAGGTAAGTATTTTCTGCATTTTCTCTCCTGGTTTCTGCTGGACAAAGTTAATTTTCTTCCTAGTAACTGGTACAGTGCTGTGTTTTGGATTTAGTATGAGTAAGGTTGAAAACACACTGATGTTTCCAATTGTTGTGGAACAACTTACAGCACTTTTCAGCTTCTTGTGCCTTGACAGTGAGAAGGCTGGAGAGGTACAAACTGGGAGGGGACAAAGCTTGGACAGCTGACCCCAACTGACCCAAGGGATATCCCATACCATATGGCATCATGCTCTGTGTATGAACTGTGGGGGAGCTGGCTGGGGGCCGCTGCTCAGGAACTGACTAGTACCAGTTGGTGGTGAGCTGTCTCATTGTGCAACACTTGATTTGTATAGTTGTCTTTTATCATTATTATTGTTTTCTTCCTTTTCTGACCCATTAAACTGTCTTTATCACAACTCACGAGTGTGAATCTTCCTATTCTCTCCCTCATCCCACTGGTAGGGGGGCAGTGACTGGGACTCTGTGGTGCTTAGTTGCCAGCTGGGGTTAAACCACAACAATTGGATGAACCTACTTAGTGCCCATTGCATTATACCTTTTTCTTCCCCTCCTGTAAATACACAAGCACCTCAGCATATGTCAGGTAGTCTGAAAATGTTGCTGTCATTGAGACGGGTGGTGTTTTTATAAACAAAACCCATTTGTTTATATTTTATGGTAATGCAGCATAACAAAGGTATATCTTTGCCTTCATATCCTTTTTTTTTTTTCCCAATTTCCACATAATACTGCCTATATTCCACAGTTCTTCTGGTCAGATGAGAGTGACCTCTCATAATGACTTGTAGTTATTTTCTAGTGATTTCCAGAACTGTATTTCCTAATATTTCCATAACCAAGATGGATGTTTCTAAGGGAATAACTACATGAGTGCTCACAGCTGTGTTCAAAACATAGTACAGCCAAAGTCTGTTGTGAGTGTATATTACACACCCAAAATTCAGTTCCAGACAGTGTTGGGGTTGCATTTTAAGAGCTCATTTTAGTTCCTAGGCCTCTTAATGCTAATAAAAATTCTTGCTGTTGCAGGATTAGTCAATGGCAAAACCCATCTGGAAGATGATTTTTTCTCCCACTGAAACTGTGGGTGGAGGTCTGGGTTTGCATCCTTACTCTCTCTGAACTGTTCTTTATTCCTGGCCAAAGCAGAATTGGTTGGGATTGTGATCCTGAGCCTGTTTAAATAACCATTTAATAAGTGTTCTGGTTTTCTCATTATAGGAGCAAATTTCAGATCTGAGATTTGGGTTTCTCCACAGCTCTTTCCTAGGCTCTACATTATTATATTAGCTTGTGGCTCTAGTCCTGAAAAGAGTGTAATTTCATCCTCACATTTCAAAAGGTTAATCTCTTCTCATTAACAATAAGGGGTCACATCATGTGGCTGAAAAAAAAAAATAGTAACATACATCTGAATTTCCTACCCATGTGAGCAGTGGAAAAATGAACAGGAGTGGGAAGGAGTCATCACATCATATACTAACTCATCTAAATCTGGATGCTTAAATTAGGTTCCTCTACTAAGTGGAATCAGGACGAGCCATCTCTTTCACTGTTAGGAAAGCCAAGAGAGATTAGGTGCCTAACTTATTTATCAAAATACTTGATTGTATTTTATTATGTGTTAAATGGCTTATAAAGGTGCTGTGATTATCTCGCCTTCTTCCCAGCCTCTCAGCCTCTTAAACTGCTAACTTACTGATCCTGCTGAACTTTCAGAAGTACACCAGAATGGCTTCTCCTGAACTCTAGAGCAACAGGAAACAAAGAAACTTGAAGAAAGCCAAGACAGAAAAATTTTCAGAAAAAAAGTCCAGAGTTAAAGAGGAGGAGCTGCAAAGGTGTGTCACAGTCACAACAGGCTGCTGCTCTCACCCCACATGGACTTTGAGAACTTAATGAGCAAAACTGTCCATGCCGCACTTAAATACTTGGGCTGAAGGACTGAAGAAGGTCATGTTTAAAAGACCTAAGTGCAGACAATTGATCATGATGGGGTTAACAAGGTATTTCTAAGAGGCCAAAGTGTGACTCCAGCAGAGGCATAGAGGCAGGAGCCGTCGTGGGAAGGGCCACCAAGCCCTTGATCCTCACAAGTGGATGCCCGTCATCCCCTGTGGGGCTCCAAGGGCTCCACTGCTGCAACAGCCTTCCTGCCAGTGGCTTCAGCAGCCTAAATGTTGCAGGAACCTTTAATCTGAGTCTAGCTAGATGAAAGCGGCTACACGTGTAACTAGCAATGCCGTAATGACAACTTTGATTACAGTGTAGGTATCTTCAAAAATAGATGATCTTGGGAATCAAGGTCAGGATGTGATTATGAGAATTACAGGCTTTCCTAAAAGTGCTGAGGAAAACAAAAACGCAAACTGAAAAACCTATTGATTCTTCCATTTTAACCCTGATGACCAACTACATCAAACTGATCTGCCGGGAGCCATCACAGATAAATCCACAATAAAAGAAACACTGCGTGGATTGGCTGCAGACATCAGAAAGCTTCCCAGAGGAGAGGTAAGGAATGTAGAGCTGCCCTTGTCGCTTCTCCTTTGGTAAATGAGTAGCTCTCAAAAACCCTAATTAAGTTTCCGTCTTTAAAATGTGATTTCCATTTGATCCCTAAGGTTTAAAAATAGTGAAAAGATTTCAGCAATTGATGACACTCTCAGTTGTACCAAATTAGAGCATAGAGGAATTAGGAGTTGCTGCTGCTGGTGTCACGTAGTAATGGTCTCTCCTTTTCTTCTTGCCCTTGCACCAGGTTGCTGTTCCCCACCACCACACTCCCGGGCAGCAGCCACATACCAGAGAGGCAAATCACACGCCAGTGGTGCCTGGTGGCCAGAGTAAGTTTTCTATCACTTTTGTATTCATCTAGCCCTTGAAGCCCTTCATTCAGGTTTGCCCACAGGCCTGCGCCTCCAATCTTGTCTCACATACGCAGGCTTATGAAAAGAGGTAACAATTTTGCCTTTATGGGTGTTTCTGACAACAGCTTAACTTTACTGACCACAATGGAAATTCTCTAGATTTGCACTGCTGTGCACTAAACTGGGCTTGGGGGATCCATGTGTGTGGGTTATAGACTCCTTAATTACATGTGGGCAGCATTGTCCTCTGACTCAGAAATATCTTTGCCTTGGGAAAAAATATAATACTCCCAAAAAATTATTGTCGTTCTCCATTCACAGATATGATCTCTTTAACACTGCCCCGCATTTGTCTTCACCAAATTTATTGGATAAATGGCAAAAAAGGCTATTAGTTGTTTCCACTGAAATATGTGAGTGATAAACACGTCTGTTATAGTCCTGTACAGTAATTGGGCATGGTTTTGATTGAATAGTCTCTGATTCAAAAGCATCTCACCTGCTCTTAATATGAAGGCAATAAAAACACAGCTATGTGCTGTGTTTCTGGCATAGTTTCAGCTCTTCCACATTACTTAAATCGTGACCATATATTCCAGTTAGCTTAGGCTTCAGGCTTTAAAAGCTCAATGTGAGTAATGAAGGGAAAGCAATCTGATTAGCTGGTGGAGCTGACTAAAAGGCACCTTCATCACAAAGGAGCTTACAAAAGGAATAAAACTACATGAAATGGATTAAAGGTATAATAATAATGATAGTATCAAACAGCATAACAAAGAAAAATATCTGCGTTCAACTGATATTAATATTTAATAGATGGCACAGGCATGTCCATGGCTTTATACTCTTCTGTTTTAATGATCTTTACCACAGCTTGAGGTCCTTTGTCTTGTCCCCTTCTACTGACATCAGCTGGAAGAGACAAAGACTAAAACAAGGGTAATTTCCCCATGGTCGTTGCTTGGCACTATTTCTGCTTTGCTCAGCCATGAACTGAAGTTTAAAGGACGAAGTACTGTCACTCAGACTGATTCTCCCCTCCACCCTTTCTTACCAGGGTTAACCACTCAGCCAGTCACCACGGAAACGCGTGGCTCCTGTGCCACCCCACAGCCTCATATTGGGAACGTCACCATAATCTCATTAGGAGGTTGAATTTACCATTGAAGCTTGAATTCCCATAACAGGAGGGGAGTGGACTAATGCAATTAAGCAAATTAGCATTTTGAGCCACTGCATGATATCTGTCCAATACCACGAGCAAGGACTAGGTAGTTTTCTTCCTCTTCTAAAAAGAAGTATCAACAAAAGCAATACTCCAGTCCTCTCCCCAGACAATGTTCAGGGAAATACTGTAGTCCCCTCTCAGCAGTAAAGATCTTTACAAATGGGAAGAAAATTGTTCACTTGACCAAAACCCTGAACTGTTTGCCTTTCTTTTTCCCAATGCTCGGATCCCAGTGGTTCTGATTGTTTTTATCAGTTTATGCTTCTACAGGTAGAGTAAATAAAAGCAGAACATTTTGTTTTGCTCTTTTCTTATGGTATGTGACAGTGGTTACCAGATCAGAACAAAACTCCTGTTGATTTCAAATCTATTTTGATGTGAAGTGTTTCTTAAGTGCTATGAATAACTCTTTTAAAATACACCAGATTTTCAAGAGATAATTCCAGCATATTCAGTAATTCTCTAGAAAATGCAGATTATTAAATGCCTAAAGCAGCGCTTTTCTGCCTTTTGTTGTGGGGTTTTGAGGCTAATCCAGTTCTCTCCTCCCTCCCTCACTCTGCCAAGTAAACAAAGCCGCAAAAGCGGACTGTAGCAAGAATCAGGAACCATAAATCCTTGAATAATATCCTGGCACATGAGTTTCAAAGGCAACATATTTTTCTGAGAGTCCAGGGAAGAGTGCGAAGGAGGGAAGGAAGGGAGCAGTGGTACCCTCCTGAGGATAATGCTGCTGTCTTCATCCCAGCATTTCTTCCTGGGGAGGTAGAGGATGGAATGGCAAGGGTGGGATCGAGGAGCCTCTTACGCATATCAATTACCGAGGAGGTTATGCCACTGGCTGCTTGCCGCCTTCATCTTTGAATGAGAAAGGCAGGAATAACAAGTGCATTTCAGTAGATGTTATTGTGCTACCACTCATCTCCTCACAAACAAATCCCAGTCTGCCACCAGGCACTGCAGTCAGGAGTGGAAGCAGGGGTTATTACTAAATAAGGGCATTGGCTATACACTCAACTTTATATAACACATGGTTCCTACCCTAAGCTGCTTACAAAGTAGATGTATATTATGTAGGCAGTATACATAGTCCCAAAGGATAGTGTAATCTTAGCATTTTCTCCTGAAAATGCGAGGGACTTCAAGACTGAGTCAGTACTGAGAATATCTGTCACAAGCTTGAAAACAGAACGTAGTGTGGATAATACTGTGGTTATTTGAAAAGCGTCACGAAGCCGAGTATTTCAGTGGTCACAAACTCCCAAAATGTCAGAGCTGAGCTAGTACTGAAGAGAAGCTGAAATGTGCTGAAACAGAAAATACAGGACTGAGGCTCACAAACAAAATGAGCTCTGCGCTGTGATGGCAACAGCCATACAGTTTGGATTAAAGTATTTTGATATTTATGGTATCAGATCAGATAAGGACAAATTTTTAAAAAAACCATGTTTTTAAATATTGTTTTTCCTCCTGATA
Organism: Daphoenositta chrysoptera; assembly: GCA_013397915.1. Taxonomy (NCBI): domain Eukaryota; kingdom Metazoa; phylum Chordata; class Aves; order Passeriformes; genus Daphoenositta; species Daphoenositta chrysoptera. The sequence continues at coordinate 1,125,590 of VZRO01003464.1, forward strand.
CCATTACAAAATAGAATCAGGGGTTGAATTAGTTTCCTATGTAAGTTCTTATGTAACACTGTAAAGTAGTCCTGTTTTGCCTATTTGGTTTTTCCCTTTTATCATGTTTGGATTTAAATGTAGCCCTAATCCTGCATATCCTGCTTTGAAAAGCTTAGATCTGTAATGTATTGTATGGTATTCTTTAAAAGGCTTTGCTCTTTACTGTGTGGTAGCCTTGAGTTAACAATATAGATTTCAATTCTTAACCTTATATTTGATAGTTTTGCTTGGGTTGTAGTCTTCATTTAATACAATGTAAAATTTCAGATATGCATACTAATTGGGACAAATGACCCCTAGCCAAAAGAATAGCATTATTTAATATCACTTATCAGATAAAACAAGCAGTAGCAACACAGATTTATGGGCAAATTCACCAAGATACCAAAGAATAAAAAGTAAAGCATGTAATATACTGAATAGTGAGTTTACAGTTTGTATTTTCCGATGAATTTTTCCCATATTCAGAAGAACATTGTCAAGCCATTGAGACACAGCCTGAGAATCTGACCTCTAGCTTTGGGGCTGATCTCTGAGTTTGCAGGACTGTTAAGAAGCTACAAATATTATATGAAATAGAAGCAGCAGGACTCGAGTCTGAGTCCTTCATGGTTGTAGCAGTTGGTTCCTCCCAAAGTGTAAGTCACTGAAGGAGACTCCAGATTCATTCCAGGGAGCTGCACTGCTGCAGACAATGAGCTTGGACACAGAAAAACATGTACCTGGTTCATCTCTGATCACACAGTGACCACTGAAGTGTCACCTGCACTCTGGTCCTGAGCTTGCCTGTAGTCTATGCCATCACAGTGATTACCCAAAACAGCATTTATTAACTTAGCAGAACTGTAACCTGATTTCTCCCATCATATCCCATGCACAATACAGGAATGGATACATATATCATCATTCCTAGTCTTTAACTAATTTTGCATCAAACTAATTGGGATGTATTCTTGAAAGCTCTTCAAGGGTAAACACCATAAATGTGTTATTTTGGCGAGGAAAAAAAAAAAAGAGAGAGATTGTCACCATAGTTTGTATCCATCATGAAAGGCTGTGACTGCTGTTCCTGCAGTGGATGGGTGTTACTTGCTCTTGAGGAGGTGAGGCAGGAAAACACTGCCAAGTACTAATGACTAGGTTTTCCTGGTCACCTTCTTTCATCTCATAGTGAGGTATGAGGTCATTGAGCAGCGGTTATCTTTTTCCCTCTCCTTCCCTGTTCTCTTTTTGATGGTATATTTCCTGGCACTCTGATTTTCCATCACACAAAGTTTTCAACAGGTAGTTTACACAACTCTCCTCTGCTACACATCAGGCATAAAAAATACATCAAATGCTGCATCCCTGCCTTGACCTACTGCCAGACTTAAACATAATGGCTTCAAACTCTGCAGGCCTCCGGCATCTTTCTTACCCTGATTATGTTTTATGCTTGGAAAGAAGCATGAAGCACGGGTAGCCCCACAAAGATGGGAGGATCAGACCTTAAAAATTATGCTTCAAGCGACAAGGATTTGAGGATAGGAGTAATGTGGCCCAAAGGACAAAGGGGATTTTAATACTCTGAATGAGCAGGAGTTAGAAGAGAAGAGAAAGCAGGAGATGGAGTTAAACAAAGGCAGGGACATGCTTCAGGGGAAGTGTAGTAAAGGAAAAGAATCTAAATGCCAAAAATGAACCTCCCTTTTTCTTCTTTTTTGTGTTTCATACAGTCACATCAGCACAATAGGTTTTCATCTAGACCACAGGATCCATTCATAACTTTTTCATCTCTTTGGGAGTCTGTTAAAATGGTACATGGCTTTGCCTCCTGAGATAGTGAACTCTTGTCCTGAATGGAAAATGACAGTGTACAGAGCCCAAAATGAAAGCAACTAAAGGGAGCTTTAAAGTTACAAAATGTGATAAACTTAAAAATAATTAGCAACAAGTGCCGATTTAATAGATGTTACAAATCCTTCTTGGCCTTCAGTGAAGAACAGGAGTGTTATAAAAACAGAAAAGCATCTTTGGAATGCGGAGAACACGGATTTTTAATACAAAAGTCCAAAAGAAACTAGAAGGCAACCTGTTGTGTGGCATACAGAGGCGCTGCCACATCCAAATGTATTGCTATTGGCAGACAGCAAAAAGGATGAGTCAGGTGTGTATTCTTCATTCGGGTGATGGCTGTCATATCATAACGCTTTACATTATTGTTCACTGTTTATTGCTAAAGGGAATTGTCCCAGTTTTAATATCAGCACTTTGCCTGAATAAATCCCACATGCCTGATTTTTGGGAAAAGTAATATTGATTCATGTAGAGAAGGTGACTAAGAGCAAAGCAGAATAGCAGGGAAAAAGGAGAAAAATAATGAAACCTTAGTGTTCCTTTGCAGGAAAAGCTCTAGTTATGATGCAAATGATACAAAATTAATGTATTAATGAATTAAAAATGAGAGGTGGCACAAACATAAACTCATTGTTGTTGAAATGGAGTTGCACTGCCGTGTTCCTCATGAATTGCCACGTTATGCTGAGACTCCTCGGAGCAAAGCTGCTCACCCTCGGAGGGGTGGAAGGCTTCTGCACCGCTGAACACAGAAAGCAGAGGGACATCCTCGTGCAGGAAAGGTCTGTGGTGTGTGGGGCGGACTTGTTAGAGGGAGGCACAGCCAGCAGGGGCTGTACACAGCCGTGGTGACTCGTGGAGCCTCCACCAGTCCCTTCCTCCTCCCTGCCCTCCGTGTTCTTCATCCACTCGGAAAGGGCGTGTGACACGTGGAAGAGAGGGAGCTACAAGTCATTGTCAGGCTGCACTGGGATAGTTTTCCTAATATACTGTAACAGGAAGTATGTCCTAGACCTAGGGGTATTTTATTAACTGTTGGAAGGTAATTTAATTTGTAACCTTGCTTTCCTTTTTCTCCTCATCCATGTTTTTTCTCCTTTCCCCCAAATTTTCCACTTTGTTGTGTGATGGCAGATTTACAGAAATCTGGGTGTGCAATATAATTTATAATCTGATGCTAGTTATCTGTAAGGAGTGCCAAAACAGGCTCAGCACAGATCTTCATAAAATGATGAAAGGTTAATCCAGTTCTCATCTCCAAGTTGTTCTCAGCACGCACAGCTACAGAGCCCACTGGCTGGGGGGTCAGATAATGTTGACCAACACATTTCTTACTTTTAACCCACAGAGTAGTTCCTTTTCAAAGTGAACTAAAGTTATGTTTTTTAACAACTGAAATCTTTCTTGACTTGTCCAAATGAATAGACAACATTAAAGAGGTTCCTGTGGTAACAAACTGATCATTTTGAGTCTACAAACTCTCTGAGCTTCTCCATTGTCCTTCTATCGTTTTCCTTCAAAATACGATTTTTTCTCCCCCAGTCTGTATTTACTCCTGTTGCTATTCTAAACTTCATTTTATATTTGTTAGCTTAGTTTTTCTTACTGCTGGTAAGCTATGATGCAGAGTATATGTTTTAGCTTATATTTTCAAAATCCTGTAGAGTTCCCTCTCACACAAAACTGGTGAAGAAAGGCTCATACATGTTCTATGCTGTACTGTCACATTTTCCACTCTATTGTACATTTCTTTTTCACTTCACTCAATTCAGCTAATTCTAGACTTTCAGAAACCTCTCTTTATCATATTCACATAAATATCTTCAGCATTTCTAAAACACATAGAAAAGCTATATATGCTGAATGCATTTTAGAAAGAATTATTTGCTTATCTCTAGTTCCCAGTCTTGCATGGGTCTAAATTTACTTTACCACAAAATTGTCTATTATGTAATTTCATTAAGGTATTCCTGGAGTCTGTCACAGTCTGGACCCACCAGAATAGTATTTTGCTATGAGCGAATTTGGTGAATGAAGATGCTCCCTTTCTCTTCTAAATTTCAAATAAACAGGTTGAAAATGCCAATTCTATTGTGATATTCCTTGACAAGTTCGATGATTAACAGCTTTCCTTTTTTTCCAGTTATACCTACATAGTTGCCACCCTGCCATAAATTACAAGATGAATTCATTACAAGATGAATTGTCAAGAACCTCCAAAGTCAGATTTTACAAAAACTCTTCAAAAATTTTTGAACTAAATTGTTTATTATGCATTTCATAAGCTCTTGATGTTTAGAAGAATGTTAGATTTTCTGTGGAAGTCTCAATGGCTTCATTTTATTATTTTTAATTAATGTCTGTGCTGCATCCAATGCTGAATCATCTGCACTCACACAGAGCGGCAGCTGGTTTGTGATTTCACTTCTGTGCTGACATCCCCTTTTGGAAGGGATATCTTCCTACTCCTTTTTTTCCTCTGGGCTTAATCTAGTCTTACCCAAGCAGTCACAAGCTGTGCCACCATAGCCAGTGGATTTAACGTTCCCCAGGGCAACGAGCAGCAGAGGCAGCACGTGCAGGGCTCCAGCCCGCGCTCCAGCCCGCGCTCCTGGACCGTTCCTGTGGCCCAGCTGCCCAGGGATGAGCAAACCACCCAGCTCACCAGCCCCTCCTCGGGAATGGAGAACACAAGCCCTTGGACAGAGAGCCAAGCCCACAGCAGCACAGATGGGAGAAAGGGTGGAAAACAAAACCCGGGTCCCGTCTCCCCTCAGCTCAGAGCTGAAGGGCTGGGGTCAGATGTGAGCAACACTGCTGGGACACCCACTGCTGTGGCATCTCTCCAACAAGTGCCTGTTCTTAACAAGGGTCAGGATAAAATTAATTTAGGAAGCTGCAGCATCAGTGTAAGGGCAGCAGTGTGAACTTGTAATCACTCTCAGACCAAGATACATATCCAATAAACTGAGGGTTTGGTTTATCTTGTCTTTAATGTAAAAAGATCTCAATTTGAGTATTGGACTGATTATTGCACAGGTAAGGCTTTTAAGTACACTTAACATCACCAGGCTGGTCAGTGCTGGCACCATGCTGTCACCTCACACTTTTAAATAAAGATTAGCAGAGCTTTAATTCCATTGCCAGGCAAGAAGTTGACAAAGAGATATTACTTCCTTCAGAAACTGAAGAACAGACTTCAAGCTTTTTTACAAGATAAGATAACTAGAAAACTTTTATTCTTCCTTGTTTTTCCTTCTCTGACAAGACACTTCAACACAATTCTGGGCTTGACTCTACAACCTGAAATGCAGTAGGACAATTAGTTATAACATTGTATCTTATTCTTTATAAAACACCAGCATTTCTGATCCTAAATTATATAAAGAACTGCTTTAATCTAGCCTCAAAAAAGAAAACCCCCAAAGTGTTTTAAAGATACAACATGTCAAATTTTGGAGGCTTTTTAAAAATTCTAGTAATTCAGTGCTAAGGACACCCCTTGGATATGCTACAAGGGTCTGCTGATCTGAAAATATTTTTCAGTGAATAATAACTCCCTAGTTTAGCGAACATCTTTATTGTTGAACTATCTGTTACAGGTGCAGGGAAACGCCACTCTCCATTCTGCTACTGATAAGAAACAAACTGTAATACCCTACAAGACAAGAAAACAAGCAAAACTGCTTCTTTGACTTCTGAATAGGAGGTGCTAGCTATTTAAATTCAAAAATTAAAGTCAATTAAATATATACTGAAAGAGATAGAACCCTGAGCTTACTCCTAATACCATTCTTGGTTAGTTATATTGAGCTGAGATCGTAGGTATCGTATTCTTCCATGTTTCCCACAATCAATTGTCCGTCTTCCAAACATTCCTCCAGTGAATGGAAATCAGTCTTACATGCTTATACTTCTCTTTATGTCAGGATAATGCATTCCTGCTCATTGGCTCTGCTTCTTCTGAGCCTTTAATTTTGGTCCTTAAGCACTGTTTACATGTTCCTTAAAAATCACTGATTCCTTAACTCATTGTGGAGCCTTCTCAGCTGAGTCTAAACTGCAGGAGGTAACTGTGTGCTTGCCTCAAAGGTGCTGCATAACCGAGACCTTGCGTGTCACATGGGAATGCAGTGACATGCCCCAGATTTGGAGAGGAAATTCCATGTAGAAACACAGGAATTGTGAAGCAGACTTCGGCAATCCGCTTTTCTGAGCCCTAGCAGAACAGCAGATGCACTGAGGACAAAGGAACTCCTAAACCATCACAGTCAGAGTATTTGTAAGAAGCAATTTTTTGGGATTTTCAGAGGCAGGAGAAAACTAAGGAGCAGCTGTCTCAAAAAACAGACTTAAATAAAAAACGGCTACAGCTTTGAAGGGAAGTGACACTAAAGCCAGAGGTCCTAAAGGTTTAGGATAAAATGGAGGTAGATTTTTAGAAATTACTGAAAATAGGTAAAACAAAAAATACAACATGTCTGCCCATGCATCTTAGGAGGAATTGAAGAGAGAATGATTGAAAATTTGGGGGTTAGTTTCTGCTGGGAACAGCCTCCTTAATCATGGTCAGAAAAAAATTGTTACAGAGGTGCTAAGGGTAGGAGGAAATAATACAGTGGGAATGAAGCACTGTGGAAAAATACTGACTCTAACAGCTAAATTTGGCACAGATATATCTAGGAAGTTAATCCTACTGAATGTTTGCTATATTGGGGTATTGGTTACTTATCAGAGGTACGTGTGTGTGCAGAATATGATATTTTCTGTAGCTTTCTTCAGCCAACTGTACCATTAGAAATGGATAATTTGTAATATTCTAAGACTGATGTTTTGCTCAGTGTAAGGTGACACTTTCCTTGCAGGATATCCAAACTAATCACACTGCCAACCAACAGGCATCTTATTAGTCTGGCTCCTTGGCTTTTAAAATGTCTCATAATTCTGTGAAATATTTCTGGTGTGGAGATTCTATGAAACTGTATCTCACAAACAGTGTATCCAGTAATGCATATCAATTTCAATAACAAGAAACTGTGAAAAGCATCCATCCTCAGTAAGTAACAAGTATATGACCCATCTTTCTTTGTCTTTTTCCCCATTGAATACCTGATAAATTAACGCCACCTTTCTGTGCCAGCTCCACACTGTCTGTGGTGGAAGACCCAAAACGAGCTGTTCCTCTTCTGGTGCCTATGATTAGAGACAGCCTTTGATTCTCAATGATTTTTGACTTATTTGGTCTCTCCCTTTTACATGTCGTCAAACATAAATGATCCTTTGCAAGTCAGGGAGCTGGAAAATGAGTGGCACACAGTGGTGTGCTTTGGACAATAGCAGATCCTAAGTACTTGTACATACAATGGGAAGCGGATGATAAATTTTAAAGTGTGCATGTGGGTGTTTATTGACATCACAGGTGGTTTGTGAGGAGAAAAAGTACAAATTTATTAATACTGGAAAACACATTTTCTTTGTTAAGTTCTAAAAAAGCAATAACTCTACCAGCAGGGTATATGTTTCTTGGTACAATATCATGAATACATAATTTTGGAGGTCATTTTCCCACTGCAAATGACAGCTGGCTGTACTCTGCAGCGATGGGACCGTGGGTAACAGACCAAGTCAGTCCTCAGCATGAACTTTTGTGACTCTCAAGTGGGCACTAGACTGGAAAAACTCTGCCTTTGTGGTACTGAACATAAAGGACTTTACATTCTGGCTCTTTGGCATTTCCTTGGATATTGAAAGAGGAACAGTGCACACTTGGGAACACCCACCTTTAACTGGGTTGTAGATTTCAGCCTGGATAGCAGTGACTAACGCAGAGCTGGAGGAACTGGGAGAGGAGTTAGCTCCATATTCGGGAAGAGGAGGGATGGCTTCACCTATGGGAATGACCTGCTGCTTGCTGAGGGAGGCACAAGCTCTCTCCCCAGCAAGGGTGCAAGAGACACGTTTGCTTCCCGACCTGAGCCTGATCCCAGGAGGTTTCTCACACGCACAGCCAAAGGCTCGGCACCAGCAGGAATTACTGACAGCAGTCAGCGAGCCCATCAGCCCCTTGGTATTTAAGGGTTTGGTCTTTAATCCCTGCAGTCTGAGGAAGGCTTCAAAGTCAGGCTTCTCACTTGCTGCCCTGTCACATGGCCACCTCTGCAAGAGGTGAGGTGCTGCTGTTCTCTCATCAAAGCTGATTGCCTCTGTGTTTTGTGTGGACCCCAAAAATCCCTATAGAAAGTGTTGGTGATAACTGCACAATGCCCAGGGGCTCCATTGCTGGCTCCAAATGAGCAGGCATGGACATATACAAAGAAAAAACTCTGGTCATCCGTGGAGCTTTATGGCCAAAATTAGGATTACCAACAGAGTTAGGAGCCTGTAGGGTTGGTGGATGGATTTTGGGGGATCACAGTTTTGGATAAATGTGCCTAATATCTCCCTATGCTCTTCTGCTGCTAAAGTCCCTTACAGGAGCTAGTCATGCAATCATTTCCATTCCCTGATTGAGTTATGGCAATTAGTAATATCATTACTGTGGGAGAGAAGCTCCGGTGAAGAACTGAGACCTTTAATAATCAGGTTTTGTACAAATAAAGAGCAAGAATTGACAATCTAGATATAACTCCTGGGACCAGGAATAAAGCTTAAAAAAGGTCTTTGGGGCTTCAAATCCCTCAGGGAGAGAGAGCAGTTGAGGGAGAGCTTGCAAAAAAAAAAAAAAAAAAAAAAAGCAAAACAGGATTTGTGAACTTGAAAATGTCACACATTTTTCTGTGGAAGCTATGCCTCATTGCTGTTGTTAACGTGTCTCTGAAACACCTGCTGGCCCTGATTAGGATTCCTCTGGGATGGTATAATCACAGAGCACAATGTGGCCACAAAGAAATTACAGCTCATGATCTGCAACATATAAAGGGGGAATAATGATAGACTCTACCAGATTTATGCTAGGCTGTCCATACGTATGGCCTGTATGGATGCATTTGTGTCTTCATTTACTATTTTGATTTAGCTCTGTAAACATCAGTGCTCCCTTATAACTCTGAGCCTGGCCCTTATAAGTTGGCTGCTCTTATGGTGCCATTGAAGAAGATCTCAAATAGGGATTTGAAATAGGAGAAAATAACAGCTTAGGCTTAGGCTACTGTAAGCTGGGCTGGTGAGGGACAAATTTACATTTAGATTGAGCCTCTTCACATCTTCTCTAAGTAATTGTAAACTCTCTTGTGCCTCAGCCCTAGAAAAGAATTTAGGCAGTCCTGCACTGCCAAAAACTGTCTTATGCTTTGTAAGATGTGTGATAGCTAATCTAAGTAGTCAGGCTCAGCCTCTACTTTTCATAATTATTTGTGCAAATACAGCTCAGTTATCAAATATCAGCATTAATCGGACAAAGGATATCAGCATTGCCAAAATAAACATATTGTAGAAGTGTTGTGTCTGATTATTTGTATTATTCAACCAACACCCAGACGTCCTATTATGTTAAGAGCTACACAAGCATATAAGAAACCATTCTACCAGGAGGGAGTGCATGACTAATTTATGATAAGAGAAAACAATTGGACATTACAAACAAATTAAAAGAAAGAGAGAGGAGAATTAGGGGGGTCTTGGTAGTCTGTGACTGTGTGTTCCTATAAGAATCAATAACAAGTTTTAGGTAAAGGAAAAAATGTTTTGATATAAATAAATAAGTAATATGATACCAGTAATTCTTACTGGGCATTTGCCCAGCCCAATGGAGGTTTCTCTGGTATGTACTTAGCTTTCATATTAGGGTCTTATCCTCATGCACGCCATGCCCGCTTACACCGTTCTCGAAGGGATCTCCAAAAGACACTGCATGGCTGCAGAGGACAGAGGACCACAGCCAAAATCCTACAGCTGGCCTCATACCACACAAATCTGCCATCTGCACCCAGCCAGCCACGTGCCCAGGGAGGGCTACAGGGGCTGCATTTCTTTGTTATTAAATGTCTTATACTGCCAGCACTGCAAAAAAGGATTGGGATGTGACTGATCATCCCTCTAACGTGTTCTGTTGCAGCATGTTTTCAGTCCCACAGCCTGATTTTTTTTTTTTAAGCATTAATGCGAATAAATCACTTTATTAAGGTGCCTAGTTGAACTGGTGCTGCCCAGGATGGTGAACATTACTGTGTTTCAATGAGAGGAAGTTGCACAGAACACAAAGGTACACAGAGTTTACAGAGGTATCTACCCTCCAGTCTCTGTTCTCATCTGAGGTCACCCTGCCTTGTCATGGGCCTTTCATTATTCTGTGTCTTTATTTGTCAAGGACACCTCCTCAGAAGTCAGGGTGAGTTTTAGTCCTCTGCCTGCAGGAGCTCATTGTTGGTGATGCACAGCGATATAACAAGACATCTTAAATATAAAGCATTTAGCAGTTGAAACAAAGTATTTAGCAACAAAGTATTTAGGGGGGAAAAGATAAGTAAGACAGAAAAAGATTTATTTATTCATGTATTTGCAATGTAAAATTTACAAGGTAACCACAGGAAACTGGGCTCTGTCAGGCACTTAAGTGTCTCAGATTAATTCTCCCAGACAATTCCCAGCCTTTTGTGAATGTGCTCCTTTTTTCACATCCCTAATTCTTTTCCCCTCCAGTGCAAAGAAGCCTGGCACTGTCCCTCAGCTATTGTTTGTAGAAAAGTGGCTTATCTTGAGCCATACTTTTCCTTTCATTTTCCTTTTGAATTGAACCATTCTGTTCATGGGGCAAAGTCAAAACAGGGTACTCATAAATTACGGCAGAGCAGTTCCCCTTTCATCACAGGCATAAACACTTTGCAGATCTAGTAGGTGAAGCTGGGATTCCCATCTATTCTTGGAATTTATAGCCAAAACCAAGTGAACGTGGTGATATGGTAGTGCAAAACAACATTTCTGATATCTCTCATGTAGGGCAACACCTATAATATTTCGTGTTTCCATAATAATTACTATTTCTCATTATGAAATATAGCAATTGCCATTTCTTTCACTCTCTTTCACATTCCCATAAAGGAGAATTTCTTGAACTGCCCAGCAGTGTGTTGACAAAAATAAATAATTAAAAAATAATTTTAAAAACCAACTCGGAGCGCAACAGCTTGGTAGGAAACACTGATAATGTGTGATGGCCTGATGCAAATGCTATGTCATTAAAATATAACAGTAGTTTACATTTCATAAGCCATTTTTCTAGATCAACTGAGCCACTTCATATTGCTGCTACACAATGGTTATCTCTCCCAAACACGTAAATTACTAATGTTGTACATGGAGGCATAATGAGGAGGCTTACACTTGCAAGTGGGTTGGTTGCATTTGCCTCTCCTCAAAGTATTTTCCGTGATTGTTAAAGGACTTGGCCCAACGAAGTCCTGCCGGTAGCTCTAGTAGATGCACACACCGGCAGCAGCCAGTGCAATCTTTGCCACAAAAGGTACTCTGCCGTGGGACCTGGAAGACACGTTTGGATGCGGGAACCCAGCCGTCTGGCAGCGATGCCAGCAGGTGGAAAATAGAGCACGAACAGAAGCGGACTTTTCAAGAGATTAAAAAAAGCACCCACCATAGCATGGCATCACCTGCTGGGTGTCCCGGAGCAGAGCTTTCACGGCCTGCCCACTGGCGGAAGGACCACACCGCCCTGTCCCGGAGGTCTGTCCCTCAGCAGGGGACGGGGAGGGACCCTGGCCACCTCGTCCCGCTCCGCTGCCGCTCCAAGCCCCGGCTCTCTCCCGGGGCCGGAGCCGCCCTCGCCCGCGGCCCCGCCGCCATCCCGCCCATCGCCGCTCTCCCGGCTCGCGCTGCCCGCGCCGCCTGCCCGCGGCGCTGCCGTGGAGCTGCTCCCAGTTCCTGGAGACCTGTAAACACAGCTCTGATTTGAACGTTTGTTTTTTTCACCTTTGCAGCCTTTACAAAGTAAGGACTACCTATTGCATACTCATGCGGCAGCGCTATTCAGCAGGATAAATCAGCGTTCCCCTCGTTTACCGGCAGAAAGGACCCGGGGATGCCCGAGCGCTCTTGTCTCTTCCCCGGGCAACGTGGCCTGGCCGCGGCCCCGGCCTGGCACTGCCAGAAGCAGCCGCCTGGTCTCGCCTTGGCCACCCGCCCCGTGGTGCCCCGTGCCCTCAGGCTCCAGCAGACCTTGGGGCTTTTGCCTTTCGGGGTAATGCCTTGAGCCCAGATGAGCGGAGCGGGGGACCTGCCCGCCCTCCCATCCCCGCCTCAAAGCCTCCGGGACTGTCCTCCCCCGAGCGCGCTGCAGTCCCTGACGTCCAGGCGTGGATGATCCGAGCCTCCCACGGACTTCAGAAGCTAAGCAGGCGATTAGCACTTTCGTCTGACAGATTCGGCAGCCACCGCGGCTACTCCAAAGTCCGCTGCGCCCGAGCGGAAGAATCGGAACCATCCCGGCTGGTGCTGCTCTGCTCTCCCCATTAAGGCTGTGCCTCTTTCCCACGCCTGAGCCTCTCCTCCCTTTCATTTACTATCCCGGTGCTTTGCAAATGTAAGGGCTGCGATTTCATATTCCCGTGCTCCAAAAGGACGGCTCCGTGTCTTTTGTAGTACAGCCAGAGCCAGGAACTTGCTGATATCCTCGGATGCTCGGCTCTGCCTCTAGGTGAACCTGTATCTGCCTTAAGCAGAGAGATAATGCAGTGGCTGTTGTTTTGTTGCTGCCAGTCCCTGGAGAGAGCGTTTTCATGAAGCCTTAGCTTGGGGGGAAAAAAAATAAACCCAACCAAAACGGGCAGCGCCATATAGCTCATGGCTGGGAAATCAAAATTTCTCCCTAAATGAGGCTTTCTGATAGGAAGAGGCTGGCAGAGGCGTCCCTATAATAAAGCGTGCTAGGAAAGTAGTTTGCCGGGCGGGAGGAGAGCAGCCTGGCTGGTTGACAGAGGGGGCGGATCCTGCGCACGGGCGGGCAGCGCCGAGTCGGAGCGGCCCCGGCAGCCGCGGGGCTATTTCAGGAGCCGGGCGGAGGCGGCGGCTGGAGCTGGAGCCGGGGCTCGGGGCAGTGATGGGGTTAGCGGCGCCGGTGGGCTGAACGGGGGGCTTGCAAGCGGAGGCGAAGGCAGCCGGGAAAACACGCCTTTGCCTCGGATTGAGGGGAAAAGGATCGGTTTTTTGGGCTGCATCACAACTTGAGCAGCATCAAGCTGAGCCAGGCGGAGAGGGGAGCGGGAGGGGAAGGAGGGGGAGGAAGAGAAGCAGGAGGAGGAGGAG
>VZRO01003464.1:1139724-1155464 GCA_013397915.1 Daphoenositta chrysoptera
AACGAGTACCTCAAGGTGAGCGTCGCCCGCGGAGCCCGGCCTCGGCGGGGAGGGGAAGGGAAGGGAAGGGGGCGGCAGCTGTAGAAGCGCGGCCCCCTCCTGCCTGGGAATGCGGGGACCGCGCTTGGCGGGGGCGAGTGGATTCGCGCTGCCTGGAGTCACCTCCCGTGGGACCCCTCCGCCCGCGCTGGACCAAATACCAAATTTTACCCGCGGGAGAGAAATAGAGGCAGCGAGAACCATCCGGGCGCCTCGGCCCCCTCCTCCCCCGCCCCCAGGAAGAGGGACCGCGGCACGGCTTAAGGGCTCATAAGGCACTTAAGCGTATGATCGCGGCTCCCCGCAAAGCCCCATTTGCGGGCTCTGGGTGAACGTCAGTCCGGTGCAACATGTACCGTGGCAATGTTGCGTTTGGTTGACGCGGTGGTAGCTCAGCAAACCCCGACTCTTTCTGCAAACACTCCACTGGTTAGCAGGACTTTGCTTTCCAGGAACTGTTTTCCTCAGTATCACCCTTTAAGAAAAGCCAAAGGAACAGGTTCCCTCATTTGATGTGGAAAGGATGGCAGCATTATGTGCTCTGCTTATTGTGTTACTTTATCACTGGAAAGTGAAGCCGCTCTCTTCAGTGAAGTACTAATAGAACAACAAGAGCAGCAAGAGAAAAGTGTCATTGCCTCCTTGTACAGGTAGAAAAGTACATCAGTATGAATCCATCCTCGGAGTAATAGGAAAGCTAAATTCAGGCGAGCTCTGAGCTGGGTTGGGAAACCTTTAGGACTTGTACTTATAATATGATCTTTTGGAAGAGCAAAGAAGTTACATCCATAAAGATCTATAAATAAGATAAACTGAGATAATCCTGTAACCACAGCCACTGTTTGCCTCTAGTGAGAACAATCTTTGTTCCCCACTTTTGGAAACAGCCTGTTGTTAAGCAAAACAACCGTGGAAACCCATGTAAATCTAGGATTCTTACTCGAATAAGAACTGGAGTTTGGTGTGTAACCTTAGGAGAGAAGGGTGGTAAAGATACAGGCTAGGCTCGTTAAGGGGTTTTGGCTAAGGTACAAGAAACAATATTCAGCATAGCAAAAGGGTAACAGCAGGGGTGCTGCAAGGTTCTTTGCCGGGTCTGGTGCTGCTTAGTGAACTGGAAGAAGAAATGAATAATGATACAGCAAAATTTTCAGATGACATTAAATTTTTCTAGCTTAAGTGAAGTCCAGCAAAGATCAGACAGAACTTAATCATAAAGTTAACCCCTGAGGAATGTGTGAAAAATGAAGGCAGAGGATGGTAAATAAATCTTAATATTCAAGATCTGAAGCACTTGGAGGGAAGAAGTATGCACTTTTCTTTTTAATTGTGTTGTGTTAACTCGAGAGCATCATGAGAGGAGCAATGACAACCTGCAAAAATTGTTAGATTACAGTGGGAAGTGAACAGAGACTAACTAAGAAAATCGGGCAATATTTTATAGAACTGTAGCTGTTACACAGGTCAGTGAGTGTACCTGAAATACTGTGGGTACTACTGGTCATCTAGAAAAGGATAATACAAAATCAGACCAATAAAAATTATTGGCTCATAGCAAAGCTTTCAGAGCATTCATTGGATGGGAAACTCGAGTGTGGTAGGGAAATGTAATAGTCTATAAAAAGATGAGCAGCACAGAGAGCCTTTATCACAAGCTTCTGTTTTATTTGACAGCCTAGAAGCAAGAGGAGATGTAATGAAATTGGAATTGATAATAGGAATCACGTAAGGAGTAGGTAACTGGCACTGCCATTAGAACTCATGAAGTCCAGGAGACTCTCCTTGCATTACAGGATTTGCACAAGTATATGATTATTATATAGTTAACCCCATTACCAAGTATGTGTCAAGCCCCCTTTCTTTATATTGAAAGTAATTTTTAACTCTCTTTGATCGTGGGACCTAGTTGCCAATAGCACGTCTTAGGTAAAGAACTTTATTCTGCTTCATTCCAAATTTTTCACCCTGTGCAACAGTGCCTTCAGATCTTTCACCTTGCTGTCTTCATCATCTACAGCAATTGTGTCCCAACCCTTTTTTGATTCGGATTGTGACTTTTTCACACTAGAAGTATTTCTGAGACTGGTAGGATAATACAGACTGGTTTCTTGGTGGGCATGTCCTGGTGCCTGGAAAGCCATGAGCTCACACTCTTGCCTCTTCTGAGGGAAATGAGTATGTTGCCTGCTTTGCTTGACCACCTGGGTGCATTAGGTCTTAGTTCTGCTCCTCTCTCGAAATGGTTGGAAACAGCCCAGTAGTGCAAAAATTATCAGGAGAATTTCCAAACCTCATTTGCCTTTTCCTAGGAAAACCTATATAAAACGTCTGAAAATTAAAACCACAGCACTGTCTGAGTTGTTTACTTGTGGGTTTGTTCTGTGTGTTTTTTACAATGCAGTTCCCTTGGTTGGCGTTGGAGTGAGCTGTGTTTCTCCAGAGGGGGCTAAGGGATAACAGGGATGCTGTCAACTGTAAATAGACAAATGATTAGATAAATCCTGGAAGAAACTGCTAATTTCCTGAGCATGGCCATAAGCCAAATTTTGTAGTTTTCACTCCTCCTTATCCCTCCCTGCAGCTGGAGTGCAGCCCTAAGTGCACATAATAAAGTCTTTTTCAGGGAAATTTAACTTTGACGTAGGAAGGTCTTTCAGGTATCTTTCATGTATCTTTCATGTGTCTGTAACACAGGTTATAGAAGATACACACACAGAGACTTAGTGCTAAAGATTACTAAAGTGTTACCAGAAAGAAAAAAAACAAAACACACCCAATAATTTCTTTTTGTTTCTACACACTAAGTCTTAGCAAGTCTCCCAGAATCCAGAGCAAGCTGCTGCTTCTGCAAACACCTCAGACTTCACATACCATGAGCCAGATTTTAACCTCGTATCAAGTTTCCGCCTTATATTTTTCCAGGACTGCCTTTAGTCCAGATAAGAATTTGGCTCTAGATATAGTTAACTAGCTGCAAAGCTAAACCTGTAGGTGAAGTGGCTGTGGAGAAGTGTTTACACGGAGAAGTCTCTCTTTTACTACCTCTGTGAAATTTCATCATTGATTTCAGTTTCATGTATTCCTTGCATGACCTTATTTCAGCTACCTGTGGGGAAGAGTGTAATACTACAGTAGCATTTAAAAGGTATCACTTCTTTGTTGATGTTCTAAGAGAGGCATTTTGTCATCGTGCCTGACTCTGTAGGACCAGGAGATCCTTGGTAACTGCTGGTAGTAGATAAAGTTTTAGTTATTGCTAGTCAGTCCTGTTAGTAGTAGCAAAATACTGCCTACACAAGTGGTTGATTTTCAAATTTACTTTCAAGTGCCCAGCACATGGAGAAGTGTCATGCACTATGCTAGTCTTTGGGAAACTTGGAAAGAAGCCTTTTGTGGTTTAGAGCCCTCTGAAGGGTGAGGGATCTTTTTTAGAGGGCACAAATTTTAGCAGTTAGACATGTTTTTGCTTTGTCTCAGCCAAACTTTAATTTAGACTGTGTTAATTAAATAAATGTGCTAGCAGAAACAGCAGCGGTGTTTTAGTCACAACACACGCCCCTTTTCTCTTTGCATCCTTCATGGCCATAATGTGAAAGCAGCCTCCTACATGAGGCACGACACATCCTACAGCCCTTAAAATAAAACTGGTGCTTGCTGTGCTTTTCTTTACCTGGCCCTCTATTTGTGCTTGTGCTGGTCTAAGTTCAGCATGCCAGAAATGCTGCTACAGTGTGGACTAGCACAGAAATACACTGTCTTGGATTTATTAGATAACTGTCTTTTTTGTCTTGCTTTGTCTTTTTTTCTTTCTATATTCATTTGTAACTGTGACATATTCTGGATATGAATTGACTAAGGACCACTCCAAGCCTCTTATTCCACTCTGATGCATCTAAACTACGTTCATTTTTGTTTAAAATCACAATGTGTGTCACATGAGGTTACACTATATTTCTTTACTCACTTGAAAATGTATCTCTTTGAGTTGCAGGTTTGCGCTGAACTCAGGGGGAGTAATTCCACCGCTTCTTTTATTAACCTGCAGGGATTTGTGGATGTCAAAGGGTTTTGCAGAGCAAGAATGATGCAAAGTGATGGCACCAATTTTTTTCCATTTAGTGAGGGTTACCAGGGTTAGCAAAATAAAGCTCATCCCGTATCTCTGCTTGACATGCTGCTTTTCCCACCTGGCGACTGGTGGCCCCGAAGAGGACAGAAGGTGACAACCCTGCCCGGGGCAGCAACCCCACGTGGCTGGGCTCAGCCGGCGGGACGGTCAGCTGTCGAGGGAGAGGTCACTTTGGGGGAAGAATAGCGAGGCCGTGTGCCTTGTTAGCTCCGGCTGCGTCCCTGGCAGCCGCACCCCGCCTGGAGGGGATGAGCTGTGTGACGCACCGGGCAGTGGTTCGCCTTGGTGGCCCTCAATAGATGCTGTCGGTGTCGCCATTGATGAGTGCTGGAGCAGCTTCATCAGCCCCAGTCGAGGACACGTGTTGAAACAATACTGTCGCTAATGCTCGAACGAAGCAGAAAAGCTGCCAGATGTTGCTCTCACTCTCAGATCCTGCAAACTTAAACCAGCGCTGAAGTCAACAGGTGCTCACGGTCCTTTGACTTTTCAGTTCTCATCTTGGTTTGTGCACAAGCTTCAGACAACCCTGGATTGGTGTATGACTTGTAAAGTAGTCTGATTTGAGAGCTAAATAATAACATCAGGGGCCCAGGGACTTCAGGTTCATTAACATATTTTGCAAGAGGCAAAAATAATGGCTGTTGCTTTCTTCCCAATCAAAGCCTTTTAGAGCATATTTATCCCTGCTGCAGTTCTGCTGTAAAGTGCTATGGGGGATGTGTTTATTCCTTAGCAGCAGCAGCTCCTACATATAGACAGTTTGAGATATTTAAAACATGAAAACAGAGATTATGTAAAATCACAGTTCATGAATCTTAGATTTATCAAGGACTTTCTAGAAGCTCTGGATTCGCTAGTGCAATAGCAGCCACCCACTGTAATTTCCACTCTTCCTCCCTTCCCCACTCTCCACTCATTTGATTAAATGTATATTAACTAACTTTCTATTTAGAAAACAGTACTGACATAATCTATAAATATGACTTTTGGCCAAATTATTATACAAATTTTTTTCACAATTGAATTTCCTCCTTCATTTGCATTTTCTTAAATACTATACACTTTATTGATTTTTGTGTGGCTTTGTTTTCCTAGTTTGCAGGTATTTCCAACTTCATATATAACTTCTGGACACTGATGTGTTCTAATTCATTGGAGCCTAAAGACTTTGCCAGCATGCATAACTATACTCACACAGTAATGAATTCAGTATCCGTGTATCTTTTATGCTATTTTTTTTGCATGTCATTTCTCCCTAAGAATAATTTTCAAGGGTTTTTTGGCTCATTGTTGGATTCCACTATTTAGTCTCTATTCACGCTCTGAGATAAGAGCTTTTTCTATTTTAGCCATCTCAATGAATGTAGATCAGCAGGCTGACCTAAATGCAAGAGGTGCAGATGACCCTTCCTCTGCAGTTTAGTGGTCTTGTTTTGGACTGCATTTAGTCTGGCCCCTTGAACAAAACGTGCCCATCGTGCATATGTATTAAAACTGTCCAGAAGACTTGAGTAATGGAGCTTACTTGGTATGCCCTTAGAGTGTAGGTCTCTGTTTTATTTCAGAAGGAGTCCATTTCTTGCATGCTCTGTGGACAGAACGAATGTGCAGTTGGTGGAGATGATTGGAAAATTTATTTTCAAACCTTGTTACAGGTCATAACCAGACTGGCCGGGCAGACAGAGCCCATAAGTTATGCAAGTATTCCTGGTCATTTCAGTGGGAATGACTCAGATGAGTATGGGTTACTCAGTGTAATAGCTGCATGGCCTGACTTTTTCTCTCTCTTTCTCTCTCTCTCTCTTTTTTTTTTTTTTTAAGAATCATAAACAAGGCATATTCCTATAATTTGTTCTTAATTATACTTCATTATAATTAAATCAGTAATAAACAAGCATGACATCAGTAAAGGTATTAATGAGATAATGGCTTCTCTTCTGACAGGCAAGTCTTCAATTTGCACAGTACAGACAGAAAATGACCTATCAGTATGTATTTGGGCTACACAGTGATGGAAATTGCACACAAGGCTTTCCCCCTTTCAGCCAGTTTGCATTGGCTTGATACACAGACAGGCAAACAGAGAATCCTAATTCTGTTGCTTTTGCACTGCAGTCTTGGGGACTCCTGCAAATAGAGTGGGTATTTGTGTGTGGCCCCGTGTCCATGCAGCCACCCTGTGACTCTCAGATGGGTAATTCCTATTAGACCCCAAATAGCTGGCTTTTAGGAAGTCATTTGGGCCAACTGAAACCATAAGCTGAAAGACTCAGGGGCTGGTGCAACTGGGATTTCTACTGAACATTTGGAAAGAGCTGCCAGTTAGAAAACACACCTCCATTTGTTTCTTCTGATGACTAGAGTGACATAGGGAAAGAAAAGCAGTTTAGCTTTTCCTAAACGATATTCTTTCTTCCAGGACTCTCTGACTCGTGCTGTTCTTACTGAAAGTAATAACATAATTACCATTAAATTAAAAGGGATCAAGAGGAGGCTTTCATCCCCTTCAGGAATGCACAGCAAAGTGAAGCTTCTGATGCCAGCACTTAACCTTCCAATTTCAATTGCCACTTTGGGGTGCTGGAGCAGGTCCTCCCTGTTTAGGGAAGGGAGCAGCTCTCCATTTTTAGATGAACAAAGAGGGATGGCCGCTTTCTTGCCTGTTTGTTTTAATTACTTTTAAGTGCCTATTCTGATCTCTTTCTTCAGTTTTACGATATTAAAGTCTACAGTATGAAGCTCAATACCTCCTGAGAGAAAGAGCTTTAATTCTAACTCACAATAATAATAGTAGTAAGAATAATATATTTTAATTAAGTCAAGCATTTGGCTTATCTGTTATTTCCATCTGCCTTGCAGCCAGAGCATCCCTTTTTGCAAACCACGAGGCGGGGAGTTTTGGCTTTGCTGCATTTACCTTTGATTTCATAAATGATTGACATGTTTTCCTTCAAAGCACTAGTTTGCCAGTTTAGTAAGTAGGACCATCATAGTTTCAGTTATAACTTTCCCTTACACGGATCTTTAAATTAGCTTCCTTCATTTCCTGTGCACAGATCACTTTAGAAGAGGAGTTTAAGCTGTTCTGATTTTCCAGGTGCAGTTGTAACAGTTCTGACTTAGGATCTGCTAACATGCGGTTTCAGTGTCCACAGCAGAATCACAAGTACTTGCCAAGGAGAATAAGCTGTTAAGAAATGGGAGCATCTACACCCTTGGAACCGGTCTTGTGGCCTGTATCGAAAGCAAGATTGTGTCTTTATTGTAACTAAAGTTAAACTGTTACAGTTTAGTTAAAGGTTATCCCAGTATCTAAAATTGTGTGCCGACATACAAAACCTGAGCCAGATTTTCCAGAGGTGACATGTTCCTCTCTATACGTTTATTATATAAAAATAGGACTTCGTGTTGCTATTCAAAAAGATTTAATCTGTCTGATTTAATCTGGGTCTTTTCCTCTCTGGGCTGGAGACACTACATAGGTTTGAGCCCCAAGCACTGCAGCAATACAGCAGAAAATGGGCTGATGCTGCACACAGTCTGTACAATGAGGTTTCTGCTCCTCATACAGTCAGAATTGTTTGTGGCCTCATGCTGCCTTGTTTTAAAGCTCATCCAAAGAATGCTGTATCTCTAAATACAGGAAGTCAGGACACAGTTTGATCTCCATGTGAAAATTTTGGGAGTAGAAAAAAGTTTAATTGTGGACAAGAAAGTTCAGTCAAAAAAATATCTGACTCGAGAATGGTGTGAGATTTTAAAGTATGGCTTCCTTTGTTGTATTCTAAATGTTAATTAATCTGCAAAATAACACTAGAGAAAAACTGTGTATTTATAACCAAAACCAGAGGCAAGCATAGAAAAAAAAATTAAAAATCACTGACTTGCAAAATCAGAGTTGTTCTGATAAGGGAGATTGAGAAAACTTTGGTTTACTGGAAGGTAAAAGACAGTCCTATCTCCTCAAACATAGCTCATGCCAATGCTTGCAACTCTTTGAGGAACTTCTTTGGTGTGAGGAAAGACATTGGATTCAAGTCTCTAACAGAGACAGTGTGACTTTTACGGCTGGGAGAAATCCCATCCCCACAGATGGGATTTGGGGATATTCAGTTTCAATGGGATAAGTGTTTCAGGGATTGCGTTGTCTAAAATTATGTGAGTTTCACTTTCCAAATTTGGTTGCAATAAATGCTTTGAAATCAAATATTGTTTATTATTTGTCTTTAGAAACCAAACAGGTTTACTAACAACAAAACCTGATAAAGAAGGACGTTTAAGAGATGAGCAATGACATTATAATTGCAGGCTACTTTATACATGAAAGCCATTGCTTAGTTCTATATGTAAACCTCAGATTATAAACCAGATCCCATTAATTTGTTGATGACAGTTGTTTTTCTTTATTGTGGATTTGTGTTTCAAAATTTTAATTTACAACCAAATTAGTAATCTAATATTAGCATTCTGAAGATGAAATTAAAAAGTTAATTGAACTTAAATCTAATCGAGGTAAATTTAACACCTGAGTCTGCAGACAAACCCTACAAAAGAACTCTGGTCCTGTTCATTCCAAAGGGCTGTGTTAGCTCTGACAGGTAAAGACTACTTTTGGTATGAGTACCTTAGCCAAAATACCTCATTAATAAACTGGTAATGCACAAGTATACTCCTTTTCCTAGGTTCAAAAGCAACTGCTACTCTCTAATCAGTTTCTAAAACCTTGCCACTTTCTTCTGCATCTCTTATCTTCACTGGGTAAACTTCTACTTTAGATCTTGAAAGTGTCTATAATGTGAAGCATAGTGATAAGTGTGTACAGAGAAAAGAAAACAGGTCTCATGCCCAATCCAATCAGGTGTCCATTGCTATGTTTTTCTTTTTAAAATATACATCATTTATCAAAACTTCTCCAGTGCATCGGCTGTAAACTGACCACAGTATTTGGCTGTGTCCTGAGGAGTAGATAGGGCCTGGACCCTAAATTGTTTTGAAATAATCCTGCTGGGTTTGGTCTGCAGAGCTCATTTGCTTCCTTGAAGTCTGCTGTTTGTGCTTAATTAATGTATTTGGAACTCTGAGGATGTTATTGCTGCAAGGGTAACCTCGATGACTGTGCTTACACTATTCCTTTTCAGACAGTGTACGGTGTGAGCATGGTCCAGCTCACTGGGGAGTAACCCTTATCTGCCCACACAAATATCCTGCTCCTGCACCTGTCCCAGGGAGACTGTGGATGCTCCTGCAGCAGAAATCTGAATATATTGAGAATGTACAGTGACACAGTGGGCTTTTGAGAAAACTTCTGTGTCCTTTCAGAACATCCAGGGAGAACTGTGTAGGGCCCTGAGTGGGCTGTACTGGCAGAGCAAAGCCTCACTGGTGAGCCCAGAGTTGTAATTTTGGAAATAACAGGCCTTGTGTGAACCCAAAATTGATGCTGGCTCAACTATTTGAAATTAAACCATAGCTGTATAAATACTGGAGTTTTTATACATGGATGGGATTTTGGTAAGAATAACACTGTAATACTAACATAACTGACTAAGCTAAAGAAGCTCCACCCATCTTCCTTTGGTCAGGACCATGCTCAGGGACAAGATCTGCCCTGAATTTGTTATCAAAGCTCCAGTGAAGCAAGATTAGTATGTCAGTGTGGTTAGGCTGTGGGAATGGGGAATGGTTGAGAGAACTGCCAGGAGAGTATGGGCAGATGTGTTCACGCAGGGACTGGACTGGGATGGTTCAGCCAGGGGCAGGGGGGGCTTTGTCAAGGGTACTGACTTAACAGCAGTGCCCTCTCCACCTGAGACAAGTGTGAAATGTTCTCTGGCCACCCTTGGTATTTCAAGTGTGAAATAATCTCCAGCCATCCTCGGTATTTCAAGAGTGATTTAGAGATCTGAAGAGAGGTCAGAGTACAGCTAGCCCCAGTGCAAGTTCTCCTGGAATCTTATTTAAGCAAATTTTTTCACAGAAAATTTGGTCTTTATAATATTAAATGCAGTTTTAAAGACACCAATTAAAAATTTAATAGTTAATTAAAAATATTTTCCTCCTGGTTCTTTTTCCTGATTTTTTTCTCCCCAACTTTGTTTAAAGTTTATAGAATCATATTTTTTTCTCTCATGCAGTAGTTTAATACCTTGTACCCCTCTGCTTGGAAGACCTTTATAACAGTTCCAGCTTTGGTTATGCACAGATTAAACAAATGGCAATGATAGAGTTTATCCTGTTCAGCCGTAAATCTTTAATCTGACTTTAGAGAGCAGTGCCACTCATGTATAATGTGGAATTGGTACAGTTCATGATGCCCAGAAAAGAATGAGCAGGTTATTCCTGTGGGCACAGGTTTTGTTTTGTTCCTGTGGTCCTGTTATTGAGATGTGTGTGCACACAAAAAAACTCCACTTTCTCCTGCACACAGCCCATGTGTCATTAAGCCAATGCACGATGTTAGGCTCAGATGGGACAGCATTTCCATATGGAGCAGTTCAGTATTTGGTGTGAAACATTTTTTAAGGGAAAATTTCATTTTTAGGAGGGGTTGGTTGTTAAAAAGGCACACCACACAGAGAGGTTGAGGTACTTGGTTTAGTAGGTTTACTGTAGTCTAAGTAAAACAAGGAATCAGTTCAAATAGTGGTAAAGTATTGTGCACTTCTAATTTTAATTTGAGAGGGTAAAATGAAGGTTATCAGTTTCAGGAGACATGAGCATCTGGTTTGTTTTTAATTATCAAAGCAGTTGAAAGAAATATGACAAGAATTCATTAATTTAGTTCAGCATAATTACTCAATGTTGGGTTAAAACTTCTGTTCCTGTGACTTCTGGAGCTGCGTGGTGCAATCTGTATCATTTCATCAATATGGTATCCTAGCGAGCATGTTTCCTATTTTGCTCCCACGGGTGAGATTTAGAGGTATGATGGAGCACTGTTTTGACTTCTCACAGGATGAGCTGGATGAACTTCGGGCTGAAATGGAAGAAATGCGTGACAGCTATTTAGAGGAAGATGTTTACCAGCTGCAGGAGCTCCGGCGAGAGCTGGACCGGGCAAACAAGAATTGCCGCATTCTGCAATATCGTCTCAGGAAAGCAGAACAGAAAAGCTTGAAAGTTGCACAAACAGGCCACGTGGATGGAGAGCTCATTAGGAGCCTGGAACAAGATTTAAAGGTGGGTTGAGAGATTCATATTCACAGCAAAAGAGAGCAGACTGTGATGTGGCTCTCTGCAATGGAAGTGAGGGTGACACATGAAACAAGCAGTAGTTCTCCAAATGTCAGGACCAATTTCCTTCTGCTGTGGTGGAGAACAAATATTCAGCTCATCATCATCATAAGATGTGTCAGTGAGTAAAAAAACATATGTTTAGATTCAAAATGAAAGAAATACAGTTGAGTTACATTTGTGCATTTGAAAGATTTAAAGGGCCTTGTTTTACTGGTTTTACTGTAAACCTGAGCTTTGCAATACTGTATAAACAAAACCTGATATACTTTTTCCAGTTCATGCTGTTTCCTTCCTTTTCACTTCTTGCTTATGCCAAGTAACTGGAAAAAAATAGTCAAGAGTTGCATTTCTTAGTGTCGAGTGAGTTACTTGTAACAGGAACAGACTGTTACAGTATTTTTGCAGGACGACAGAGAATCAAAATGCTCTTTCCCTAAAAACACAAATCCCTGTAAAAATTATATTCATACTGAAACAGTTTTTTGTTTCTTTCAGAAATGCTTTTATCAAGACCAAGTAAAGCTTTGTATAGGCATGATGTTTATCTAGCTTTACTCATCTCAATATTGCTATCTTGTAGCTGTTTTTAAAATATCTTCTGTAGAGAAGGACTGCTTGCAACTGGAATTATTAAGAATATTGTACTTAAAAACGTAAAACATAAAACCTTCTGAAACTGGAATGATTTGTTGTCAGCAGTGGAAATGAGAATAACATATCAAGTCATTAAACCTTTTAAAGTTTCAGATCTAATGTTTTCTTTTATGATGAAAACCAAATTATAACCTTATAATAGCAATGATACATTACTCAGTAAAAATCTTGTACATAGATTTGAATGAAAGACATATTGAGTGTTTTTAGTTAGTTGGCTTTGATTTTCCTGATTCCTTGCAATTCTATAATTCCTCATGTTGTATGATGTATCAGCTTTACAAACATTTTTGGAGTAAATATCTATTCTTTTTAGGCTGGGCTCAGAAAACCTAAGCTAGCATGTATTTCTGTGCTTTCATATCACTCTTGCCTAGCTGTGGTTGCTGCTAAAGCAGCAAGTTTGTGTGGATGAGACTGCTGCATGTACGTTTCTTTGATCGATGGCCTGTCAGCTTTACAGCACAATTCCATGTCTTTGGCTTTATCTATGTGATATGCTGGGACTTTGATGGGCGGGTTTGGTATCTGCTTGTTTCCTCCTGCTGTTCATTACATTGCCTTAGCATAATGTGGAGACGGAGCTGGAGATGGGTAATCAAATATACTTTCATTCTGGATTTCTTTATTAGAAATGAATATTCATTTTGGTACTTGGAAGCCTTGGAGTGTTCCATCAACAGTGTCATAATTGAATTAAAAATCTCTTGGCTGTCTAGGGCTGTAATATGCTTTTTACTTTAGGAGACATACTGTAGCTGTTGCTCCTCATGAATGATCTTCATGCATTTGTGCTCTTTTGACCAGGTAGCCAAAGATGTTTCTGTCAGACTGCACCATGAGCTGGAGAGTGTGGAGGAGAAACGAGTTAAAGCAGAAGATGAAAATGAAGTCCTTCGGCAGCAAATCATTGAGGTGGAAGTATCCAAGCAGACGCTGCAAAATGAGCTGGACAAGTTAAAAGAGGTAAGCAATTGTCAGAAAAGCCATGCAGAGCAGTATTGCTGGGTTAGAACAGAAATTTGGCACACAGGTGTCTTCGACTAATTCTTACATGAAATGCTTGCTGACATTGCTTGTACAATTGCCCCAAAGGTCTCCTTTGTTATATGTCCCAGATACATCATTGGTAATTTAGAATCAATAGAGATGTAGATGAGTGATGCTCCACTTTTTTTGTCTAGGGCTTCTCACAGGGCTTCTGTCCCATTTTAAACTGTCTCCTTAAAAACTCTCTTCCTGCTGGAGCAAAACTATCTTTGATTTGACTCCAGCTAGCTAGCTCTGGCTGTTCTTTACACAGACTGGGACTTCCACCTACTTGAAAGTCAAATGAGGTGTGCATGACTTGTCTCTGAGAGCAGGGTTCAGATAGGCAAGGCGCTGTTTTGGCTGGTACTCCTCAGTGGTGGCAGTGGAGCCATCAGCATGAGCTAGGCAGCAGGAATGTGGTCTGTAATGTATAAATAACATTACACTTCAGGCACAGAAACGCTGTCTCTTGAGAAAACAGATCGTTTCAACTGGTGCTGACGTATAGTCATACTGGGTGAAGTGATGATCCTTGGAAGCAAGTGAGCTGAGGAGCAGGGGACCGTAAAGGAAAGCCAAATACTAAGCACAGCTCTTTGCTGGAGCCTACATCCCGATCTGTAGCAGTATTTCTGTTCTCTTAACAGTACGGCAGATTGGCAGCTCACAGCCCCTGCTCTGTTTTAAACCAGATTGAGATAGAGCATTTAAGCATAATGAGGTAAGGCATTTATCCTCTGAGCCCTGGTCAGATTTAGAGAGCTGGTGCAATTATGTGTTATTTTAATCTTTCCAACATTACTTGTGAGTCAACTGGCACAAAGCCTGGCTCAGTTTTATAAGGACAACCCCTATTTAATTTCTCTGTGTGTTTGAGTTATGAGTAGTCCAGTGCAGGAGTTTTGGAGCATTTTGTACCTAACAGAACAGATCATCAGCTGGTATACATATCAGTGTTGCTTACATCACTTGTGAACCTGACACAAAAGATAAAGTCTTCATGATGTTTTAGCTGTTCTTCTCCTTTCTTGATGTTATTTGTGAATGCTGTGCTAAGTAGACATGATACCATGTTACAGGGTCTGCAGTCTCTACTCTGTATAAAAATAAAATCTCATCCACGGTCCTGGTTGTATTGCTTGTTGCTGATTAACATGTAGGTCCACTGAGTATTGCTTGATGGTCTGGGGGTTTAAGCACAAACTAAATCGTGGGTGAGAAGTGGGGGAAAAAATGGTCCAGCAGTGCTGAAGACTCAAGCTGGCTCTAACCAGGCTGAAATTACTTTGGTGCTGCAGCCTAGCTGTGCAGGGAAGTTCTGCTAAGTCAGCTGTGTCTCTGCTGGGTTGCAAGATGAAGTGAATGCACCCTTACTTTGTAATCATTCCTTGCCCCGTAAGAGGCAAAAGCTGGAGGGGAGCTAGGGAAACAGAGAGATAGCAGGTAGAATGGTGGGATGTGTTCATGCTAATCTGGAGATAAAGCAGGCCATAAGATGGATCATGAGATGTAGTAGTAGTAGTAGTAGAGATAGTCTGGTTTCACATGCCATGAGCTGTGGTTTCTCTGGCAGTCACAATTTCACAAGGTCACAGGAGGTGAGAAGATGGAGGTTGGAGTCCTTGGCAGGTCACACAAGGACAGATGAGCCAAAAGCTGGAGAAACACAGCTATGTATGTGTCAGATAACTGTGTGTTTGCAACGTTGTTGACATTGCTAAAAAAAAAAATTATTCTTCACTCAAGATGTGTTCAAATAACTACCAGAAGCAGTGCCTCCTTAGGAACATTTAATGTGTGCAAGGAATGCGTTATAGACATGCCAGTGGGAAAGCTAGTGCTTTATATATCAGGACAAAAGTGACCCCAAAGCCGTGTAGCTTCTTCCCAATCCACCCTGACTCTGCATCTTGTCTATCTAAAGGCTGACAGTTAGAAGGAGCATTTCCCTGTCGGGTCCTGGAGCGTTGCCTGAGATCCAGTTAGACAATATTCACTCTCTGATATAGCTTACTGCAACCATATGCTCATTTGCTGTAATATCCTTGACTGTTCTCAGCTCTTTTCCTCTATCATCGGATCAACAGA
This sequence comes from Daphoenositta chrysoptera, assembly GCA_013397915.1. NCBI lineage: Eukaryota > Metazoa > Chordata > Aves > Passeriformes > Daphoenositta > Daphoenositta chrysoptera. The sequence continues at coordinate 1,154,906 of VZRO01003464.1, forward strand.
AAGGTTTTCTCACATCTGTGTTCATATTTATTGCTTAATTCAGTGTTAGCTTCTGCTTTGGCCTGCCGTACAACTCCCTCGGGTCCCGTTTCTCACTGCAGTAGATGGCATATATGTTGATTATTTTTAATGTATTTTGCGTGCTGAAATACCTTTAGGAATTGTACACATCTCTGAAAGCACTCTTTCTTTAAAGCCACCTTTGGTTTTGATCATAATCTTTTGAAGAATTTCTAACATTTATTATGTTTAGTGCTGGTATATTTTTTTTTACCCCAATACCTGTTTTGATCTCCTGTGATATTTTCAACAGGACTTCTTGGGTGTATAGGCTCGTTCTAGCTAAATAAAATTCTTATTTCCTTAAGAAAGAAGCCTTACAGTTTTAACTGGGAAATTATTTTTTGCCTCCTACTGACCATGTAATTTCATGTTCTTGTATTAAGTAGATATGAGAGAGATTTTCCTCTTTTGTCACTAAATAATATTTCTCAGTGTGTCTTACCTTTGAAAACAATCCTTCACAGTCCTCTCCTCTCCTCTCCTCTCCTCTCCTCTC